>JANHFL010004913.1:36573-49416 GCA_032468155.1 Oxyrhabdium leporinum
CCCCCCCCCCCCCCCCCCCCCCCCCCCCCGCCCCCCCCCCCCCCCCCCCCCCCCCCCCCCCCGGGAGGGCTGTCTTTCCTTTTTCTCTTCTGAAAGGCCGTCCAGCTGCCCCTTTTCACAACCCTTACTTGTGGCAATCTTTTTGGTAACAGCCAGAAGTTTCCCCAAACAAATCCTGTCTTCACTTTGGTGTGGATCCTCTGGAGGCTCTTCTCAGCCCAGGAAAGCCCCCTCTCAAGCCAGTCTTCTCTGTGTGTTTTTTCTTCCTTTGCCAGGCTTAATCGAAGGGCTGCTCTTGCATGTCCCCCTCCTTCCTCCCTGCTTGCTCCCTTTCTGCATGTTCAGCTAACACCAGATCTGTGAGTTTCAGGAACCAATGACATTTGCATGACTCAGAGGTGCCGAATCCTGTCTTGGACTTTTTGAGAAACACTTTAGCCAAAACCAGGGAAAAAGTCCTGAGATTGGACCTCCTGCAGTGGGGACGGGAAGATGAAGAAGTTGAAATATATGCTTGTGTCTGCCAGCCCTATGGAGGGGCTTAGGGTATGATGATGCAGCTTTAATTGGAAAAAGGGAGGCCAGAATTGCTTCAAAGGTTGCCTTTGACACGACTGTAGCTGGCAATCTCTTGGAGGTCCCTTAGGTGGGATTTGGTTAGAACTGAGGCTGACTTTCAGTTGATGGCCAGCTGTTTGGAAGGTGGCCGTATCCTGTCATGGGAAGCAAGGCATGGTAGCGATTCTGCTTTCTTTCCACCCGGAGGTGCTTTGTCCATCTGTCCTTCTGGACTAGCAACAAGGAATGGAACTGAAAGACAACATACTTCCAGTTCTGCCATTGCTGTTTCTTCCCAGTAACGGCTCCCAGGGAAATGTGGGGACAGGTCACCTCTTCAGGGAGCAAGGCAGGCACCTCGGGTTGGCTTCAGCCAACTCCTGAATCTGCCACCTTTCCAAGTGACCTGCCCTTCCCAAAGAGACTGCCCATACACCCAGCTTCTGAATGGCAGCCCTTCCTCGCTTTTGTCTTGAAGTCAGCTCTCTCCTCCAGCTGGGGCAGAAATCTCCTGGAACATCCCTCGGACGTCAGTCCCACTCTTGAACTACCCCCACAGGTCTCCTATCTGGAGGTTGCAGCATAACCCTTCCCCCTGCTGTGTCTTTGCTTTGCTGCCTCTGGGGAGGGCGACGCAGGTTGCTGGGAAGTTGGAAGGGCTGACTGCAGAGTGCTCTGAAGTGGCACTTCTCACCTTCTGAAAACAGTGGGTCCCTCGAGCACTGTGTCAGGCCCAGGGTCTCGGGGGGGTGCCTTCCAGTTTGGGGGAAACTGCCCAGAAGGAGTGTCCAAAGCACTGCCTGTGACTGTGAAGGGCCAAACCTCGGGGCGACTTGGTGCGAAAGGCAGGAGGAGACCGAAACGGTGGCTGTGTTTGCACAACTTGCTTCAATTGGTTACCTAATTGGCTTGTTTTCTGACTGACCATATATGGAGCCATAAAGTACAGACTTAGGCTTGGTTTGCAGCATATGGTATAAGGGAATTGCAGTGCTTTCTGCTCCAGTTTTGAGCAGCACAATGCTTTTGTCATGAAAACTGTTATCAAACCAGCTTTGATACAAACCTGGGTTTCTCACGAAGGCTTCTACATTTACTCTCTTCCCTCCTGTTCACGTCCATTATCTGTGATGAATAGCAGCCCAAAAATGTCTCTCTGACTTAATTGTCTTACTGCTCCTGCGGTGGGATTATCTGTTGAGGCAGTGAGTTTCTGTTTGCTCAGCTGGGGCCTTTCTGGCCAGTCATCTCAGAAGGTTGCCTGCGCCTCCCTTTCTGAAGCCAGTTAGCTTCCATCCCATCCAGCCGTTCTGTGCCATCAGTCCTTTATCCTTCCCAAGATCTGGCTTGGATTTCAGGACTTGTTCTTCTCTGGAAACATCTCATTTTTTCGTGGGGTCTCATCTTACGTTTCTATTCTTCCTACTGACATGGTAGTTTTTCCTACAGTGAAAGGCTGTTGACTCACCAGGTGAATGCAGACTGTGGCTCCTTTCTTTGTGTTTTAGGAGATGGGTGTGAGCAGAGCGACACGTCCGGATCCAAGCCACATAGCTTTTCAGAAAAACAGCCATTATTTGGGCTGAGAAAGGAATGTTGTCTGAGCAGCCATTGTCCCATCTTGGGGTTTGCTTCGATGGTCTCTCCTGTTGTAACACCCCAAAGAAATAACTTCTTCCTAAAAGCTCTTGTTGAAAAAACAGCCTGTTTTTGACTAGCACAGGCCTGCTTCTACAGTTAAAAGAGGCCCCTTTTATTTTTCTGCAAATAACTGAAACATGATTCACTGTGTCATCTACACACAGGACAAACTGGAAACAGTTTTCTTCTCCGCTCACATCCACAGCAAATAAAGTCATGACCTGTAGACTGCTGCAGATATTAAGAACTGAAACAATTCTTGCATTGAGAGATGATCTCTGGGGCTCTGACTGCCCTGCCGACTTCACCATCTCCACCCTGGGAAACCCTTTGCATCATCCGGCTGTCGATCAAAGGGGAGAGCTGCTTCTCTTGCCATTTGCTTGCAATGGCCTGGCAGGGACGGCAGCAGTACAGGTGGTTACCTTCCATTTGGGTAACTTGTCTGGCCAGACAGCATCTGATGTCTTTGTGCAAGGAGGAGATCTTCCAGTCAACTCCTTAGAGCTGGTAGGACAGACAGGGCCGTGGGCCAAAGGAAGGATTAAAGTCGAGCTAAATTGAGTCCCACTAGGGAGTTAGATGTAACCTGAGAATTAACTTTTCTTCACAACTGGCTGAGAAATTTTGCCTGGGAACAGCCATGCTGTTTTGGGCAGGCCTCCTCGGAAGACACTGCATTTACACCTTTGCAGGAGGGTCAGCAAGGGACTCATTAACAGCTTATAGTACTGTCTTTTGAAACTTTTCTTTGTTGCTCAGACCATTCTTCCTTTAGTCATCTCTGGACGAGGCATGTTAATCCCCTTTATCTTCTGCCCTCTCAAATTCTGAACAGGCCAAGCTCTTAGAACCAAGTTGAACGCAAGGTTGCTCTTAGGAGAAAATGGGAGGGGGAACACAGTGGCATGGACCCCAGCCAGCAAAGTGGAAGGAAGGAGCAGGTCGGGCATCTGGTTCTTATGATGGGCTGGGAAATGTTGTCATTCTCCCTTAGAAAGGCCCCCTTTGCCTGTTGTGGAGAGTGATGGGACACGATGACCACAGAATAAATGGGGAGCGGGACGAGGGGAAGGAAACTAAGACACCCTCTTCTCCCAGTATGTGGGAAAGATGGGAAGAGCTTTCTGACTCTCTGCGCAATTGTCAGCTTAACACAAGGATGTGCCTTTTATCTCCCCAGGTTCCAAGCCCATTCCATGAGTCAAGGTACAGTATTCTGACAATATTGTAAATCAAAGTAATGCGTTCCCTTTGGCTTTAAAAGCAGCCTCTGGAAATGTATGTCCACCTGTTTCAGTTGGAAGGCTTGCAGGCATTGTGTTCCTAGTGAAATCTACCTCCCTGGTAGTGGCAAAGAGAGGAATCTAATAGTTGGCATCTTATAGCTGGCACTTATATTAGACCCTTACAGTAGGTCCAATGCAAATCTAAACATGTTTTACATTCTCTGATAACTTTAGAGAATTTCCTTTGGCAATCTTTACCTGGTGGCCATCATAATGCTGTGCCATGAAATGGGAAATTCTGTAAGGAGTGTTAGTGTCTGCAACATGTGACCGCATAGTTCGGCTGAACCGTGCAGAACAGACCATGTTACCCCAGAATTTGTGCTAAGAAACTGAAATACAGCAGCTGCAACTGTGAAGAGGAGCAGAAAAAGCTGGGCTGGAGATGTCAGCCGTCTTGCTGAATTTTAGTTGCTAGAACTTTATTATGATAACTATGCACAAGCTGGTACTGTATGCAGATGCCCTTGGGGGCACTTCACCTTCATTGCCATCTTGCATGTAGTAGTCAGAAGTTCTGAAAGCCGGAATCGTGGAAATGTGGCTCACACCCTCTCTTTCTTCCTTGTTCCTCAGCATCTGGACGGTCTGGCTGATCCCTATCCTGGGAGCCTTGGTTCTGGGCTTGATGTATCGCTACTACATAATGGATGGCAAGTCCTCCTGACTTGAGTCTGCAGTAGTTAGCTGCACCCACGTCACTCAATTGGCAGCTGTAGATGTTTTCTAACTTCTGATGGCTTCCAGGCATCTTTCACTCTCCGTCAGCTTAGTGCCTCTGCTACCTGCAAAGCCAAGGGATCTAGGAAAACCACCATCTTTGCTGTAAACTCCAGAAACTCTCATTCCACTGTGATATGCTTTTTCAGGCATCGGCTACAAGTCATTTTGATTCAGCTGTTTCTGATGTTGTAGCGTGGCAGTCCCTGGTTATTCCAGCTTGTCTTATCAAGCATTGTCAGCCAGTGTGTAGCCAGGTTTCCTACAAAAAATGATCCCACCAGCATCTGCCAATGGGGCTTGCTTAGGAGGATTTTCTGTAGGCTTCTCCTACACTTGGATTTTCAAATGGTTAAATTAACTATGTATTTTTAATTGTGTTTTGGTTTACATAGTCCTGTTTCATTGTATGCCTATTCTGTAATAAAAATCTCTCTGGACCAGCCAGATTAATTTCCTTGAGGTGCCCAGCTGACCAGGTGGTCCTTCTGCTGTTGGTCTATCTTTGCCTAAAGTGGATGGGGGCGGGGGGGCTGTTGGCTCCTCCTTCAGTGTAGGACTGGAGCCCTGAGCTCGGGACAGCAGAAGCAGGGCAGGGCTTGAGCCGGATGCTAGCTAGGCCAGCCCAAAGCACCAGGCCCAGCTGCAGCTGGGACACTGTGAGTTCTACGTCAGCCTTGTTGGGCCTTTGTGGCTCAGCTGGAGTCTTGGAGGTTAACTTTGGCTGAAGGACCAGGTTGGTGACAGATCATTACCAAGAACGTCTGCGTGGCTACTAAGAGTAGATACTCGATGGCACATAACAAGAGGTCCAAATGTACAGCAGTTTGCAGTATGTTTTGCAAAATGATGGTCTTTCTCTTGTGAGGGGAACACTTCCCACAAAAAGTGGAAACACCACTGAGCCGCACCTCTGTTCTTCAGCCCTGAGCTGAAACCGCCCCTTCTGCAAAGTAAGTGCTAACGGGGTGCCTGGCCACTTTGAACAAACGTTTTCGTCATCTTCTCTAACCTCTAGCCAGTTTTTTTTGGTCTCGGTAGGTTAGGATTTTGCTGGACTCGAGTTGTCTTTCTTGAGCCCCTGGCTCTGGATTGTTTTGCAATGATTCCAGCTCCTTTGAAACTGGCTTTCTAACAGCAGAGACCCGCCAGTCGTACATATTTGAGAGCCTGAAGGATTTGGCAACGTCGGTGCAAAAAAACGCACCCAGCAACCAAATTGGCCATGGGGTGACTGTGGGGTCCTGCTCCGAGGCTGCATCTGCTCTTGTGGGTTTGTTGAAATTGGCTGATAAGAAAACAAGGTCCATGCATGTCTATCTCTTTCCCTAAATCCAGGGTTCAAATTTTGTCTTGGAAGCTGATCCCACTGGAATAAGGGTTATGATGGGAAACAGGCAGCAGCAGCTGTCTGCGTCTGAGAAAGGGATGGGCTTCAGGCTTATCTGTCTGGAGAAAAGCCACACAGGGAGCAAAACCTGTGGAGATTTAAGACACCCTGAGCCTCTGCCAGAAGGGTGCCGCCTCAGTTCCCTCGAGCAGACCCCTCCGTTTGGCACTCTTCAAAATCAGATATGGGGCCAAACTGGTTGATTGAGAGGCCAAAAATAGAGCAGCAGGAGTCAGTTAAGCAAGTCGGTTAGGCAGCAATCCAGTAGCAGATCCATTCTCCCCTTGCCAGCTGATTCCTGAGGCCGCTCTGCAATTGTCTTCAGGGCTCGCTCTCTTCCCCAGGCCTCAGGATGGATTCTCTGGCCTTGACTGCAGATGAGTGGCAGTTTCTGGAAAGTCCTCCCATCTCCATAGATGACGGAACTGCCTGACTACACCCCACCAGGAGTGCCTCCCCCCCCCCCCCCCAGCAGCTCCCAGTAAGGAACATCCATTTTGAGTACGAGATCCCTGGCATCTCCTGGGTAGGGAAAGGTCAGACTGGAGAAGCACCTTCTCTTCCGCAAATGCTGAGCGGCCATGGTCAGTTTGAGAAACCAGCAGTCAATGGACTTGACCAGCCTCTATACTGGACCAACCTGGGGCCTTCCATGATTTTGCACTGGTCAGTCATTACACAAGAAGAGGCTCAAAACAAAAGGGGCCATGCAGCACTTGGGATGCAGTTTGGATGGCCCTTTCTCAGAGCCACAAACGTGGCTGACCCGACCTCTGGAAATCAAGATGAACCGGGGTGGGAAATTTTTCTTATTTATTTATTTACACAATTGATAGGCCGCCCATCTTACTTCCAGGTAACTGGGTAAGAAATCACCCGGAAAAGCTGCAAGCTAGATTGGCAAGTACAAACCCACTCCAGAACCGGGCCAGACCTCATGTTGAGGTGAACTATCCGAGTTAGGAATGGAAAGGGAGCGCAAGATGAACAGGGACAAAGGAGAGGCAACCCTGAATCCCACTGAGCTCAGCAGCGAGCTGGGGTAAATTAAGCAGACCATCTGATGAGGCTAACAGAGGGTCTGCTGGCACTCCTGGTTCCTGGGAGTCCTATTCCCAAGTCTGCCAAAGGAAGTTTTAAAGAAAGGGTTCCGTCACCTTTAGTGCTACCTGGGAAGCTGGTAGACCCAGGGACCCCTCCCTGGAGGCTTAATCTTACACACACACCCCACGGTGTGCTTAGAAGTGAACCCTCCTGCAAGGGAGAGTGAAAACCCCTCAAGGATGGTGACTGGGCCAAGAGCCTGACACCTTTCAGAGCAGCTCTTTTGGGGGTAAAGGCCAAAGAGGCATGAGACCCTCTGCACTGTCCAGCTGGAGGTTATGGGAGCCTCTGCTGTTTTGCTTTGGATTCCCCCTCTCCCCACACCAGCACTGGTCTAACAGGTGTAAAGCTGCTATGGGAAACAAGGACGTTTACTCAGACGTGAGCCCTGCTGTATCAAGGGTGCCTCTTGTGCAATAAGCGTGTACAGTGTCCAAGCCTTTAGTCCTTCTGGGTAGATCTGTATACCTGCCCTGAGGGATTTACAGAGTAAACCAAAAAAACCTGAGCAGGACCCACCTGCCTGAGAAACAGACTTTGGTGCTTTTCCACCTGCCTACTGCCCTCCATCATGGGCTGCGCAACAGATTCCCCCCTGCTGTCTTCACTCCTCTTCTCGCTTCTTGAAGGCTCAGCATGCATTGGCCTGGAAGGGTTTTTTAAAAAGAGAATTGAACAATTTTAATGGGCAGATTTTTGTAACCCAAACAGAACAATTTAACCCCGGATGTAATAAGAGACTTCAGTGTCTCTAGGAGTCATGCAAGCCCTGTGTTTTAAGGCCAGCTTGGTAAGCCGATATGGGGGAGAGGAGTTTGGTTCCCCTGGCCAAGGTCGGGGCGGCCAGGCTGCTTCCCCCTCCTCTGTAAAAGGGCAGACGCCAAAAAAGGCCTGAGGAGGGGGCGTTGGGAAACCGGGCTTGGGCCACGGGCGACTTCGGAGGCCACGGGCAGACACATGCCTCCGCGCGCTCCTCGCCCTCCGCCAGCCTAACCGGGAGAGGCCTCCGCGCGCCGGATCCGAGGGCAAAGCTGCCCGGTCGACCCCTGACCCGCGCCGGCCAGGACGCGGTGAGGCACCCGGCCACGGCTGGGCGCCGTCGAGGGAGCAGGGGGGGCGGGTGTCCCTGGCCCGGCAGGCCGGGGAGGGGCTAGCTCACTTCCGCCCCCGCGCGCCGACTGGCCGCCGATGCCGGCTTCGCGGGCGGCGCCATAAAAACCGGGGGCCGGGCGGGCTTGAGCAGTGGCTGCTTGGGCAGAGGCGACGAGCTGTTGCTGCTCGGCGTCGAGGAGAGCCCCGACCCCGACGGGAGACGGCCAGCGGAGCGGGCGCCCGGCAGAGCCACCAGCCGAGCAGACTCAGCGCGCCGGCACCGCCAGCCATGCGCTCCACCTTGGCCTCCGAGAGCGCCCTGGGCGCGGGGCCGCTGCACGCTTGGCCGTGGTGCACCATCGGAGGGAGCGCTGCCACTGCCGTCGGCCCAGGTAAGACCGCGCCCTTCGACGGAACGCCCGGGCTCGCGGGGCCGTTTCGTCTGGTGCTCCAGCGGGGACGGGGGGCCTCGGGACAGCGGAGTTGGTCGGGGGGCGGCGGCGGGGCGTCTGCCTCGCGGAAAGTTCGCCAAGGAGCGCGGGAAGAAAGTACGCAGCCGGAGCGTGGAGTTCTCGGAGGGTTTCGCTCCCGAACTAGACCGCCTCCAGCCGGCTCTCCAGCTCGCTGCAGAGGTCCCAATCTGCGCCCCTGCGCCGATCGGTCCCCGAGGCGCCCCGGCTGCGGGGGAGGGGGGGGACTGCCTGGGTGCTCAGCCCATCTTCCTCCGCCCGCAGAAGGGACTCCCGCCCCAAAAGCATGACCTCCCCCCGCCGCTCGTTGCTGACAGAGAAGGAGGGCTGGAGACTGATCAGTGGGGCAAAATTCCATGGCTGGGTTTTGCTGGGTTCTCGGTGCCGGCTGGGCTCTTGATGGGCACTTTGAGCGGGGAGCCTCTGTTAAGGGACAACGGTTCCCACAGGAGAAGGTGTGCCTGAGAGGAAGGCAGAAGAGAATCTCCATAGCTCAAGGCTGAACTGGGGGGTCCTTGACGCTCTCTAAGCTGGGCTATTACCAATTACCAAACTAGGTAACATCATCACCAGAGGAAGATTTTAGACATGTGTGCTTGAATTTGATTCCAGTACAAAGATAAATAATTTGTGGAGGGTGGGGCCTGATCTTTCACCTTCTGAGATCACTCCTTATGGGCTCATTTTACAAGGCCAAAATTGGGAAATCAAAGGTGCTGCTTATGGGTGTGATGAAAGGCCCCATTAGCTGGCTGCCTACAATTCAGTACTGCTCAGTATCAACAATTCAAGGGCAAATGTTTGATTTTTTTCCCTTGATTGGGCAAAGTGATTTAAGTGATTTTGGCATTTGGAAGGTTTTGATGCTGCAGTGGGACACCCCATAGAAAACCTGATTCTCCCAATGAGTATCATTTTTACTTTCTTTTTCGATTGAGCTAAATGTCATTTAAATATTCCCTAGGCAACATAGTAGCAAAATTAGAAACTGATCTTAAAGATAAATGTTAGAAATAATTACAATCATGCTGTCTTATTATACGATACTGGAATATACTCAGCCGAATCAAGACTATACAGGTGAAGTAGAGACCCCCACCCCATCCTTTCCTGCCACTCCAGCCGGTCATTTGCATCAATCAGTTGCTCTTTTTCTTAAATAAAGGCAACGGCCCCATCTTTTTTGTGTGTGTGTTTATACTCAGTATGAATTATCAAAAAGGAGGGGCGGTGGAATTGTCAATATATTTATTTATTGTAGAATTCAATCGCTAGGACAGGGATCCCCAACCCCCCTCCCTCCGGTCCATGGACCGGCACTGTTTGCGGCAGGCCAGAAACCGGACTGTGCAAACAAGTGAATTCCCATCTGCAGGATGCAGGTCACACGCCAAACCTCGCCCTCCCCCCTCCGGTCCAAGGGAAAACCTCTCTCCTAGGAACCGGTCCTGGTGCCTAAAAGGTTGGGGGTTGCTGCGCTAAGATGATGGCGAGGTTTCCATTCAGAATGCTTCTGGGTCCTGTTTTCCCTCCTCTGCCCTTATGCAATGGGCTGACGTTGAACGTTCCTTGATTCTTTCAATGCAGTCTTCAACCCAGCGGGGCTCTCAGCATTTTTCCACCTGAGGAAGGTTGCCCTTTACCTGGCCTAACAGTCCAGACGCCCGACAAAAGGAGTTAAGCATGAAGGAAGAGGGCTGGTGACATTTTTCCTGCTGGAGCCGGTGCACAAAGTCGAAAGTTGCCGTTGACCTGTTGAAAGGCATCTCATCTGGAGCTGATCCTTGTGGCTGCGCTCCCATCTAGACTCATCTGAGTAACTTGTGCTTGGCCTAACCTAGGGATTGGTGCAGGGCCAGCCCCACTGCTGAGGTCACTGCCTGCCTGTTCCTTTCGCCACGGCCGAGGGTGTTGGGTGTGTGGAATCAGACTGAATCCAAAAGACACACCAGCAGCTCCTGAGTCCTTCCCATTCAATCACTGCTTCAGAGGTGAAACGGGTTCAAAGATGCTGTGGAGGCAGCTGGGACCAGAAGACAGAATAAAGATCTTGCTGTGGGTGCAGAGTGTAGCTCTGGGTGGAGCCCAGCAGGTGGAAGGGAGACCGGGGGCCCTGGCCAAACCCTCCTTCCCTTCTGCCATAAAAAGGACAGCCCTGTTTTTGTCAGGGTTCTGTCCAGCACCGGAAACCCTGTTCCTGGGCAAGAGTTTGGGGGCAGGTGGGAAGGGAAGGAGCAGTTTGTTTACTGCCAGTTTTTATTTCTGGCCATTGCCCGATGCTCTGGGATTTTATTGTTTGCTTTGTGTGTCAGAACAGAGATCGGGAGGCACATCTGGGGCGTAACAAACAGCAAACAAGGGCTTTAAAGATGGCTGGCACTGGGGGCAGAGGTTGTTTCAAGCTGCCACAAGCCTTCCCGCTGAGCAAAAGACGGGCGAGCCTCAGCAAGGTGAAGGGGGTCATCATGCAGATCTTCCTGGCTGTGGAACAGCATGGACAGGCACAGCTGTCTGCAGCTGGGGGCAAGAGGGTTTAGCCCTAATAGTCCTGAACCAAAGGAAGGCAGAGGGTGAGAAGGGAGGGAGGGAAGGAGGGGAGTGTGGAAATGGAGGAGCAAAGGAAGGAGAGGAACTGTAGCTGTCTGGTGCCTTGAAGCATTGTGGCCTTTGCTGCCCTTTTCCTAAGCCAACAGGGCCATAGCCCTTCTCCAGCAGGAAAGGGTGTGTTATTTATTTACTGTTTTTGTATGTCTGTTTCTCTTAAATAATCAGTACAGAAAACAAAAGAACCCATAACCAAAATAAAAAATATCCCAATACAAGAGAACAGCCAAGGCCGTATATACCAGTGTGAGAGCATCCTGATCCTAACAATGAGGGAAAGGCCAGGTTTCAGCAGTTTTCTGGATGGCTAAGAAGGTTGAGGCTGTTCCATGGCTACAGAGAAGGCACACCTCCTCAGTCCCATAAGGCTGCATCAAGGGGTCTCGGAGGTGTCAGATGCCCTGCAACAGGCAGAGATGTCTGCTCTCTTTTCACTCGCTGCTTAATTTGCTTCCCCAACTGGTCAGATATCACACACACACACACACAAATCATTTACTGGCATAACAAAGTAGTGTCAGACTCCATGCGTGATGGAGGGGATTCCAAAAATCCTGCCTTTCCTCCTCCTTGTTTTACCTTCAAGGGCAGCACAAAAGGAAAAGGGGAGTGTGAGGCTGAAGCTGAGCTCCACCCTGAGCTGCCTCAGCCTCTGTGTCCACTGCTGTCCTTCTGCTGGGAGAAGCATCTCAGGAAATGCCAGGGAGTTGACCCTGAATCTCCTGGGCTGTTGACAGATTTACATTCTCTTCTGCCTTATTTTTCCACGATTGGTGGAAAATAATTTCCCTCGTGATCGCTGCCTATGAGGAAACATCTGCTAAACTCTCCCAACCCCTGAATAAAATAACTATTTTAAAATCAAATGGTTTAATTTAAACCAATACGTTGGGAGTCTTCCCATCTAGCTCTGGCATACACGTGTGCACCTTTAAGTCAGTGTTGACTCTGAGCAACTGACAAGTCACTGCATCTTTCTTGGCAAGGTTTTTCAAAAATGGTTTGTCATTGCTCCTTCCTAAGGCTGAGAGAAAGTGACTGGCCTAAGGGCACTGACCTGGCTTTGTGCTTAAGGCAGGGCTGGAACTCATGGCCTGGCCCGATGCCTTCACCACTACAGTATAAAGGAGCCATCACTTCTGTATTTCTTTTATGTGCGATTGAGATTCCTGCATCCCCCCTAAGCCCTTATGGTCATAAACCATGGTTTATGGCTTGAGCATGCGAAGCAGCCACTTTGGCTTGTAGTGTTGCTGTATTTGTGTTCAGCTGGGTTTGGTGAGGCTAGCTTTAGAGTGGCTATTCTCACCTGCTCTCCAGATGTGTTGGATCACAACTCTTATCTAACCGGATTGACTTTTGTGTGTGTATAGAACTTTCTGTAGTTAAATGGATGTCCTTTGTGGAAATGCCATTTATTCATTGCAGTATCAAAATATTATAAATTTAACAATATACTACTAGAGGAAAAATAGCTTCCACAGCCTGCAAAAGAAAACAGTTACAATGGTACCAGATTGATGCCACATATGATTTTATTGACTTTTATTGAATAAGTGACATTCTCAATCCGATTATTGAACTAACCCAGATTCCTGGTTCAGACAATATACAGAGCTGCAAATTAACTGAAGGAAAATTCACAACCCAGCCAAGGCAACAAGGATCAAGTCAGTGCCAAGATGTGGAAATGCAGGTTTGCCTCCATTCATCTGCTAAGCAGGAGTGTGCGCACAGCCTGTAGCATTTGTGGCTTCCCTGGTGGTTTTCGCCCGGCTTTTCAGAAGTGGAGCGAAGTTGAGAGAAAGGCAGCCCAGGGAGGCGGAGGCGGCTCCTGAAGAAACCGCCCGCGGCGGAGAGGCCTCCGTGGGCAGACGGGGAGGCTTTCAGAAAGGGCACCCAGGACTCGGCGAGGGGAACCCAGTAAGTGCATTAAAAGCACCCCGTCGTGGCGGAAAGGGAAGCATCCCCACCC
>JANHFL010004913.1:49516-61926 GCA_032468155.1 Oxyrhabdium leporinum
TGAACCGCTAGATTGAATCAGCAGAAGTGGCCTGCAGTTCAACACTCTAACCACTGCGCCACCTAGGCTCTTTGTTTTGGCACTGAAGCTACTCACTGAGCCATTTCCCATGCTTGTCCAAGCTGCTTTCCTGCTGCATCATATGCCTTTCATACTGGAACAGTATAACACACTTCAGAAAAGTTTATTTTTCTTGAATGCTTAGAGCATTCTTGATTAAACTAAAGCACACAATTGTGTATTGATAGTAAACAGTATCTTTGACAAGTAAATTTGCAAATGAAGAACACTAAGTAAGAAATCGACATCAGGGTTCTGTCCTTGGACCACAGCTTGTGCATCATTGGTTCTGAAGAATAACTGATATGGAGTAGAAATAGAAGGGCCATTGATCTGCCAGTCCCATTTCTTCCATTTAGAAGCCCAAGGCTGGTAAATAGCATTCTCTGTCTATATTTTCCCCCATAACCACCATTATATGGTTATTGTACATAGAAATAATTTATCTTCCATGACTGAGAGGGAATTTCAGCCTTGGTCTCAAATCCAGTACCTTAAAGACTACCCAGCATTGTTCAACTTTGTCATTGCTGACCATTTCTTCATTTTTTTTTAAATTGTGTTGCATTCATGGTAGATTTTGTTTTGTTTTGTTTTTTAGTTCTGTAGGCCACATGTCCCTAATTATGGAAACAAAAGAGATCAGTGAAAAAAGGAGAATTAACTTCTTGCCACATATTTGGCCTTTACTCTAGCAGATGGATTTATTTTAAATCCTTCAAGCAAATGAAAATGGGAAATGCCTGTTCGGAAAAATGCAATCAAAAAATAAAGGGGTTGCTCTATCTTTCAAGTCTAACAATAGCGCACATTGTATCAGTAAAGTTTGGAAATAAGGTAATAATAGAACTTTGGTGCTTTGTTTTGAAACTTTGGTATTTTTATAATAAGGCCCTGCTTTTTTGAAGTTCTATGTACAGAATATCAAACGTTGCACTATTTTAATTCCACCATCTGGAAGTAGATGAGCTTAATTCATCAAGGAACAGTAGAAAAGGATGCTAGGTTACATGTAGAATGTGTCTCCCCTCCTCCCTTATTCTTGGCTGCTGCAATCCTTGCAAAGGTTAATGTACAACCAGTATCTTTTCCTGCAATTTTGCCAAACATGGCAAGATCTACACTTGAAGCACCACAACAGAAAAAAGAACATTGATTTGCTAAATGGCAGCAGCAGTTGACAGAATAAATATTATCTAATAATTGCTTCTGAGTTAAGTCAGCAAGTTGGGGGAAGTCCTTTCTTATACTAGTCTTAAAAGGAATAGTTATTGTCCAGCAGAAGCTTATAAATATTGGTTTGGCTCACTAATGGCATTCTTTTGATTGTCACCAGTCCTCTTTTCTTTGTGTCCTCAGTCATGCAGAATGGAAAAAGGCAGGATCATATTTCATTTATGCAGGGCTTTGAGAAGATAAGATTAAAAGCCAGCCCTCCTGTCACTCCTGCGGTTTATTTCTTGCTTGGAAATCAAAATGGAAATAGAACATAAAAACATAGAATTTAATGCCCTCATCCCAAGGGAGCTGGTGAATGCATTTCTGGATTCTTGTGCTCAACCTGTGGTTTATGATCCATCTGGTGATCAGAGTAGATTTACATGACTATCTCTGTATGTTCCTTAAAAGAATGTTCTATAATGGTATAAACTGGACCTAGGACAAAATGTTGAAGTGTGAAACTTTTTTTATGTGGGATTTCTAACATTCATATTTAGTTGAAACTTTTTCTGATAGTCACAATACTAATCTGATCTGTCAAGTGGAAAAATGAGTTTTAGGAGAAATGTTGCGTTCTTTCTTTCAGTTTTATTTTCCAAATGGTATACTGTTTTAATTTGAAGTTCTGCTATTCAGAACATCATAGGCCTTTTCCAAAAGAAAATTTAGTCATTAATTTACTATTTGAAGACCCAAATTTTAGAATGATTTAAACTGATGCCTTTTTTTTAACAATATGTGACTTAAAATATATGTTAAACTTCTCAAAGACTTCACTCTGCCAAGCTACCAAAAATGAAAAAATAGGTTGAACATTTCTATGCCTTGTGTGGTTGTGTCATGGAACAACATATTGAAGGAAAGAAGGGAAACGTTTCCACCAGGAAAAAATGTTTTGGGTCCCGTGGTAGTGATTGTTTCATTTTTCTCTCTAAAGGGTAATCTTTCATCTTGTGCAGAGTAGGTGAGGGAGAGGAGGATTCCTCCTGCAGGCGTTGCAGTTCAGGGGCTGAGCTTAATTCTCTGTCCTCGGTCAGCATGCAGGGCACCAGTCCACATTTTTCTTCCATCCCAAGTCTTGTTACAAGGGTTTATTTAATAATATTGCATGGAGAAAGTAAGTAAAGCTAAACCGAATGCTTGTTGTTCATATTGATTTGAACCACAAACTAACTCAAGGCTTTGCTTCTGAGTCAGACTCAAAAAACTACTGGCATTTCTACTTGATGGGGGGGACCTAGAAAGTAATCCATGCATTTGCAAATTGTTTTGACCTCAGTGGAGACTGTAGGAACATAATAACAACAGTGATAATTGTGATACTAAATTATTGGTTAATTTTTTAAAACTGAGAATAGGACAGGTTGATGGGATAAACTGAAATAGGCCTGTATGATCATGCTAATGATCTAATTAAATAAAGCTCATTAAAATAGGTAGAACATTATACTGTATACATAAATATTAAAAAAATGTCCTAAATAATTGTTTGCTTAGATAGAATCAAAATAATCACATTTCAGATTTGTTTTGTGCAACAGGAAATTAGTTGTAGATTAGTATACATATTGAGGGAACTTTTCATGAGAATCAGATTGTAGAAAACAGAATACAATAGAAAGTAGAACAGAATTCTATCCCACAAACTTTTATTTTTTTGGCACAAAGGATAATTAGGGGAGTAAATATATAAATATATATTTAAATATATAAATATATGAAAGATTGGATCAAAGGTATTTGGTAATGCTTTTAACTGCCAGACAACATTTTTTGCTTTTATTTGTGATGCAAAAATATGTATTGTTGTTCTATAGGCTTAAAATATGCATGTTTCTTAACAGTTCTGGTGTTACATATGGGAGACTAGTGACCGCTGCCATTATTTCCCTTATTTATGTTTTTGTTATTAAATAGTGAGCATTTGGTTTGGATCATAAATGCCTCTATTTCTCGTCGGCAGAATCAGTCTATGATCTCCTCCCTAAGGAGCTGCAGCTGCCACCTTCCAAAGAACTCTCAGTAGCATCCATGAGTCAAACCAGTGGGGGCGAAGTGGGTTCGCCCCCCCCGGGCGTAGTTGCTGCTGGTAAGTACTTCTTTTGGCATAGATGAAGATTTTAATAAATATGAATATTATTGAACACATGAGCAGTGCTGGAAAAGTTTGCAGATATATAAAAAAACAACAACACTGGATATGTTATTGCCCACTTCATCTTCTGCTCCAATCCTTGCATGCCTTTTTTCAAATGTGGTAATTGCTAAATTATAATTGAGATGGAGTGTTAAATATACCTCCAACACATTATTTTTGTTAGAGAAGAATTAAAGAGAATCAGAGTACTAGCTTTAATTAAAACATAATTTGAACATTTAGTTACTTAGGAGTTATATGAAGGGACATCAGCTAAATAGAATTTAAAATTACCATAAATTAAAATAAACTGAGAAATAATTTGAAAGAGTCTCCTACTTAATGTAGGCTTTAAAGTCTTTTCTCCTATTTTTGTTTTTATTTTATATTAGAGACTTCTGAAGGGAGTTGCCTGTCTTAGACAGTTTTTATCTTGGAATTGTATATATTTGGAATAGACTTTCTTCATAGTTCAGTTCCAGATTCTCTCCACAAAGCTGTTGCCAGGATTTGGCATCCGTCTGCTTGATTTTTGAAAGTATAGCTTGAGTCAAGGCTAAAGACTTTGCAGCACTGCTCACTGTTAATGTTTTTGATTTGTTTTCCTCATGAAATCTGTGGATTTAAGTGTAGATTAGGAAGGCTAGTCATTAAATTCAAAGAAGTTTTTAGTTAAAAAAAAGTCTTGAAGCATACTTTCCTTTGATATATAAAGCTAATTAGTTAAAGAGAAAAACAGTTGCAAGAACTTTGGAAAATGCTAGCATTTTAAACCCACAGATCTTTAATGTTTTTCATGTTTGAGCTCATTTTCAAGCATTTGAAAAATTGGCTTAGGAGAACTAGTTGTCTGTTACTTGTCAGCTTTGGTTGTCTGAGTCAGTCCAATTCCTTTCAAAAACAACATGCGAGTTCGTTCTAAAGAAATCTAGTACGCAGTAGTAGATTCTCTTGTGATACTCCACACATTGAGCAACACATTCTTTCCAAATACATGCATTGTAGTAGTAGAGTAGAACACAGTTGTGTATGTAATAGACAGAATTTTCAATACTACTTTCTAGATAGTTGGCAGTTAAGCACTATTATTTAGTATAATATTGGTTAAATTACTTGACTAAGTAATAGCTTGTATTTAATGTATTATACTCCCTAAAATATGGCTTTCATAGAAATAATCTCTAAAATCTGCTTTTTAAAGAAAGATAACATATTTATATAGCAAGGCTAAACATAGGAAGGTTTAATTCCAAATGTTGTATACAGTGGAAAATTAATTTGCCCACAAGGCTGGCTGAAAAATTGCAACCTTGCTGTGCAAAAAGAAAGAGCGCAGAAGATAAAGGATAAAAACTGGAGAACAAGAGAAATCTCCTATGAGGCAGACCAAGATCTTTTTTTAAAAGTGGGAAAAGTTACAGTCATTTAAAAACAAATAATAAACTGTATCTTGTGTATGATAGGAGCAGGACCAATAAGGCATATCTTTAAATGTTCAACTAACATTGGAATACTGTCAACTGTGCACTAATGACAGTCGTCTTTACATTTCATTTTGGTTACATTCAGAGTCATCCATCCTGAATCAGTTTACTGGTGTCATTGACCGATTAAACAATGAGGACCGATGAGAACTATTTTCCTTATTTAAGACTTAGCTTCGTTTGTTCTCTGCTTCCTTAGCCATAAGGTGAGCCAATATCTGGCTGCAAGCCTGCTAGCCCCAGGTCTCTTTCATTGTTTTAATCAATGGCTCTGGAGCACATTAACAGGTTACATAAAATCTGCATCAGTAAACTTTCGATTTCTTGAGGAACAGGATTGGCTGAGTTCAAGCATGAGGCCTTGCAAGAACAGACTGCTAGTTCTGCTGTTATTGATTGGCTTTTAATTTGCAAATCCATCTAAACCAGTTTAAAGCTAAGACATGGAAATTAATCTGTCAAGAGCACATTTAATTGTTTTAGTATAAGAGGAATGCTTCATGTTCATCATTCCAGATGTAAGGTGGCTCCTTTATCAAGGATCAGTTGACAGCTGTTTTTACATGTTAAGCCCTAAAGTGATGCCTCTGTCTCAAAGCCAGAGAACCATCGATAGCTGTAAAGGAGCATATCTTGATATTGGATGCATTACATGATATTGTATTACTAACTGTGACCAGTGTGAAACCAGAGAATGATCCCTACTCTCCATCTCTGAGAAACAGAAAGAGAAGAGGAAGGATCTGTGTTAGTTTATGCCTAAAAGCCAGGAGGAAACGCTTGGATATCATGTGGCAGCCACAGCCCTGGCCAGTTCTTCTCCTGTCATTTTTCCAGCGAGTGTGTGAAGAACTGGCGCACCAGGTCAGCTTCTAGTATGTATAAAAATAATATAATTAAATCTCTACTAGCTAATCAAAATATATAAAAGAAGCATGAAACAGGAATAATCCTTGGCTAACCTGAAAAAAATCATTCTTGAGCCTATAAAAAGATAGACGACCAGAATATTTCTTAAAGAAAGGGAAGATACATAACTGCCTCGGAAATGCAAGATGGGCTTCCTGATAACCTCCTCTAAAATTGTACCTTGAAGAAATTATGGTACCACAGATACCGGCTTTCTGGGCTGCTTTTCAGTGCTTATATTAAATGCAAATTGAAAAGTAGATGCCTTTGAGTTAATTTTGATTCAGGTTGATTCCATGGACACATCTAAATAATTTACCTGACGTGAACATGCAAAAAATTGCAATCTTGCAACTCTGACGTTCCCTGGCATCCCCTATCCTATCTAAATATTAATCAGGCCTAGCTTTGCTTACTTTTGAGCTCAAATGATCAGAGTGGATCCATTGAAATTGGAATAATTATTTATTTGTTAAATTTATTTGCCGCCTGTCTCGCCGTAAGGCTGCTCTAGGCAGTAGAAAATCCTAAACCGGGAACCAATATAGTATTCTGCTTCTTCTTGGCATAGGCCAAATTGGCATGTCTGTGACAAGAAGTATGCGGGTATAATTGTAATTTTTTAAAACATCTTCCCACAGTTGCTGGGGCTGTGCATTTATTTAATAATAAATATTGAAGTATATTCTTCAAATTGATGCCAAGTAATATCTCAAATCAGTCCTGCGAAGCTTTGCATTCTAATGGTGTTTCAAAAATTGGAAAAGCACGCTTCAAAAGAGGAGAAAATAAGTGAATCACTTTATAGTTAGATGGGTGGCGTATTAATTTAATAATCAATAAGCAGATAAATAAAAGATCAAGTACAACGTCCTCCAAGTGGTTTAGTTTGTTTGGAAGTAAGAGCTCATGAGGGACAAAGAGATACAAGACCTGCTATTCTCCCCAGTGCCTGCTGAGTAAAATCGGCTGCCCATGGCGCATGACATGCAGGGGTCTACCCGGAGAGGTTTAGAGAAGGGGTTTCTGTCCGCCAGGTATGATTTCCCCCAGCTAGACCTTCTTGTTGCTACAGGAGCTGATATTTGGATAGATACATTAGCTATCAGGCTGCACTGGACTGAGTAGCGGTTGCAGCGTTTTACCAATGCTTACAATAAGTATGCTAAAGATAAAGCTGCCTTTACAAACATCAGAAAAGGGCAGGGGAGGGGGAGAGTAAGTGTTACTGTCCTCGGGGTAAAATTCAGTAAACTAAGAATAGCACTTGGGGAGGGGGTTCGGGGTGGGGGTGGGGGAAGAAGGCAGGTGCTTGCCCTCTCAAAGGAGGATGCTGCTGTTGGCATCTTACCAGCAAGGCCTAATGGCAGCCCCCCAGGGCCCTGCCTCAAAGGGCTGAGTGCTAGTCTGCTGATTGACTGCCTCTAATTATCATTTTTGATTGTCAGACTTCCTAGTCTGAATTGATGAACATGAACATCCAGTTAAAGTTGCAGGTAAGAAATAACAACTTGTGCATTTGTCAGTACAAATATTAAGTTACTCTGTGTGTCAAAGCAGATTGGATTCTGATTTGATTTTTTTAAAATGCTGTTATGGCATGTAAATGTAATGGGAAATTTTAAACTATTTGGGCTATAATGTAAGTGGCCAATCTATTCTGAATCTGCATTGAATGTTTAAAGTAAAGGGGGTTGCTTTTTGATATTGCTGGGATGCTAGTTGTTTTCTCTATTAATACACTTAACTTACATTCTAGCTTCGCCATTCAGAGACAGGCATCGTGTGGTGGGTTGTGTGCTATCAGTAGTGAAGACAAATAGTACCAGAGACACTTAACCCATCCAATCTCACCCAGGGTATAGGTCGGTCTCGTTTCAGACTTCTTCATCAGTCTCTCTTCTTTCCTTTTTACTTTGTTTTATAAATAGTGGATTGTCTTAAATTAACCTCTGATAAAGCTTTTGACATTGTATCAATAAATGAAGCTGGAGAAGATTAGTAAGCCAATGTTGGCATGAAGGTATGGAAGCAGATTTGCAGCCACTTTGTGACTTTGACAATACGAGGTCTGATGTCCCTCTGTCTTTACTTCAGAACTTCTAACTTTTTCTTCACTGACTCTGGAAAGTCCTCTCTCCCAGTAATTGGGAAGAATTGTAACCATCAAAAAGAAATAAATCAAGATTCCTAAAGATTATTTGTATGGGGGATTGCCTTTGGAATGGATCTGCCCTAACCCCTGTTTTAGAGGACGTGCACATTTTGTCTTCGGTCTCCTGAACAGTGAAGAGTATGTGGCAAATGTCTGCCATGCTTCATTCATTGGCTGCTTGCGCACAAATTGTTTTGCATGGAAATGCTCAGAAGGACACCCGAGGCACTGGGAGAAAGCAGTTGCGATAGCTTCTTATCGCTAGGTTTGCTTAGCATCTTGAAAAATCTTGTGCCTCTGAAGGCTTTCCTCTCAGAGAGCCCTGAACTCTCTCAGAGAATGAAATGCTAATGCAATAAACAAATGCTTTAAGCTTTGCCTAAAGAGAGCAATTTTCTCTGTGCCTACCAAAGAGCCTATGAAGGACAAGGTTTTTTTTTAATAAATGTAAGTCTTCCAAGAGGAAAGAAGACTGTTATGCTTTATCTAGGAACTTGAGAAGCAGCTGCCTATTTGATTAGGCAGCTTCTCTGCTCCTGATTCTTGAGCTCTAAGATTGAGGTCTCATTGCTATAAAAATGCCCTGGACCTTTAGATTATATACTCTCAGTCTCTGGAAGGCAGTGAACAAGGCTCAGTACTCTTTGGAAGTCACTCTGGTTCCATAGTTGTGACACACAACAGGGATGGTGCTTTTTGTATGCTGTTTTGTTTTGCTGTCTGCTTGCCTAGAGGCAGAATAATAATCTGAACAATGCTACTAAAATTGCTCCTGTGCCTTCTTAAATTACATGGTTTGTTTCAGTTGCAGAATGGATAGTATGAGAGCTCCAAGATCTTTCAATATGATAATTGGAGGATTTAATTATAAACAATTTATAATTGTTTTATTGCCACACTACTCAAAATATTTGGCACATGATTATAATTGTAAAAATGGATTTGGTGGCACTTAGCTTTGTTGATATGTAATATCGCATTTAACAGAATGCATAAAACTAACCCGTCAAGCTTCAGTTTTATTAATAATGCAATTTTGATCCTAGAAATTAACTTATGCCCTAAAAATAATACTGAAAATTGGAGTGCCCTGTATACACCTGTATTTTAACAGTGTGAAATGAGATTTCTGATAACCCTTTTCCCAGATCCAGCCAATTTTTGGACATAATTCTTCATGAATATCAGGTTTGAAGTGACATTTTGACTCTCCTGATTTGGGATTAATTTGTTTTTGAAGCTGCTTCAGCATCAACTGATCAGTCAAGGTTTTGCCATTACATACTAAACATGAATTCATATGACACCCTCTATTTCTGCCCTATGAAAAGTGAGCGTTCATTCTTTGCTGAGGTGTATTCAGTCCCTTAAAATGAAGTCTCCTTGCGAACTTCAAATACAGCAGCAGGATATCAATCCTAGGTTACACTCTTTTCTGCTTAATCCCTGTACAGGTAGTCCTCAACTTACAACCACAGCTGGGACTGGAACGCATCTGTTGTTAAGCAGTGTAGTCATTAGGTGACTAATCCTGATTTTGCAACTTTTTTTGCATTAAGTGAACCATGTGGTCATTAAGTGAATCTGGCTCCCCCCATGGAGTTTGCTTGTGGGAAGTCCCCTTGAAATATTTTAAGTGGTGATTATCTGGTCCCGGGACTTTGCAACTGTTATATGAATACCTGCCAATTGCCAAGCAGCCAAATTTTGGTCATGCGACCGCAGAGATGCTGCAATAATCATAAGTCACTTCTTCAGAGCTTTTCTAACTTTGAATGGCGGTTAAACAAATGGTTATAAGTTGAGGACTACTTGCATATTATAATTACTGTGCTTAATTGAAGTAACTAAACTTACTCATTTTTTTAAGCTTTGAAAGCCTCTAATTTATATCTTGACATAGTTTATTATGAAATCAATCAAGCAGTTCGTTTTATTTGCCCTGATCTATCCTAATTCAACCTGAAACACAGGGCTGACAAAATTTTACAAAAACAAAGCTGGATCCCTTGATTTCCTTTGTGTGTAAGCAAAGTCATTTTTTTTCCTTTTAAAATATCATGTAAAATAATATTTTGGAGGAGTTACTATTTCTTTGTAACATGCTTCTCACTTTGTGTTAATATTGTTTAATAAAATCTAATAATCATTGTGTTTCTTGGAAAGATTTTTATTTTCATGTGAATTCCCTCTGTAGGGAATTAATCTGGCATAATGGTGCCAGTGTGGAGTTGGGTGATTGTGCAAATTCCCCTTTTTAAGTAGGAAAATGGGTGGTTCTTTTCCAGAGGTGACAGTCTTTATCTCACTTAACCCACAGATAAAAATGGATGCTAGGCTAACAGACTGGTCAAACACCCCAGTCATTGTTTTGGACGGTTTACATCAGAGTTGAGTTAGTCTTCCTACTTGCTCTTCTCTTACGTAGAAATTCAAAGATTGTCACATTTTGCATGGGTTTTCCAACTTGTAGAAAGTATTGTTTATGCCAATGCAAGTTTACAGCATTCTTTCTGCATGTATTTCATAATTCACACAATATCTAATCAAAGCAAGCTGAATAGCTGAGTGAGTGAATAGTTAAAATATACATTTGTTCTGTTTTAATAAAGATCACTTTAGAAATGTCAACTTATTCTAACTCAAAAGTGGCTGCAAATCAGCAATTATAGTCACTGAAACAAATTTAAATTTTTTTTAAGGAAAGCACTGCATTAATGCATGATATAAAATATTTCTATAATTAAAATGCAGTTTTGAATGACCGAATTTTCCTATTTCAACCACTGCATTTGTTGAAGCACAAGCTGGAAAATGGAACTGGTATCAATCAGTGTTCTAGATTATTTTAGCAATTATCTGGCAATGGAATGAGGAATCCTGAGGGAATACCTCACAGACAAAGGTCCCTCTGTATTAAAGCTAAAGTAGAAGATTGATATGATACACTCTTAATCTGTATTTCTTCCATTTTTTGATGATGTACTAGTATTTTCACTTAAAATGATCACAAAGATAGATAGCCAAGATAATCATTTATTTATTTTTGGATATTTTTTTTAAAGATTGTAATACTTTTAAATAATCAATCTAAAAGCTAAGTATACACACTGCACTTATTCCATTTGAGGCCAGTGGCTCATAAAAAAGTATTATTGGACCTTAAGCCAGATGTTCCCCTCTGCCCGGCAGCCCTCGAGAAAAACCCTTCGTAAAGTTTTACAAAGTTTAATACCTTTTATTAAGGCTGCGTCCCCTAAGCGGAAACCTCAGGTAATCCTGGATTTTACGACCACAAGACAGACACGCACACACACGCACAGATGTTTCTGCGGCTAAGCCCGACGCTTGAGTTTTGCTTCGTTTTAACGACCCTTTCTTGCCACTGAAATGAATCCCTGCCGTTGTTAAAAGTTAGCAACACTGTGTGTGTGTGTGTGTGTGTGTGTGTGTGTGTGTAGTGAAATCTGGCTTCCCCGTGGACTCGGCTCGTCAGGGGGGAGGGGTATGGCAGAAAAAAAGCCGTTGTAAGTCGAGGACCACCACCTGTACGAAGAGGGGAAGAGGAAGGGGCAAGGCATCCATCGATGCCATGTAAGCGGTCCTCAACTTGTCACCATTTGGTCTGCAACGGCTTGAAGTTTTCTCCCTGAGCGGTGCCTGGCTTCACTTAGCAACGGGAATTCCACTTCTAATTGATGTCGGTGCATTGAGCCCTATAGGGAGTCAGAATCAGAACCGAGCTGGAAGGGACCTTGGAGGTCTTCTAGTCCAGCCCCCTACTCAAGCAGGAGACCCCAGACCATTTCAGACAGGTGGCTGTCCAGTCTCTTCTTAAAAACCTCCAGGGATGGGGCGCCCCCAACTTCTAGTGGCCAGCTGTTCCACGGGTTAATTATCCTCCCTGTTAGGAAGTTTCTCCTTAATTCCAGGTTGCTTCTCTCCTGGATGAGTTTCCATCCGTTGTTTCTTCTCTTGCCTTCTGATGTGACTGACCACCATGATTCTGTTCCACCATTTCTTTGGTATTAGCGTCACTCTTCTCCCGCAGAGAGTTGGCGAATTGTCATAGACCCCACACAAACACACACACACAGAAAATGAAAGGATACGGTTAGGGAAAAAATGAAGAGGGCAGACCCCAAAAGACCCCCTTGGATGGTCAGCCACTCGCTGGAGGCCAACTGGCGGCTGTACATTTGCATCCCAGTGAAGAGCAGCAAGGATAACAGGGAGGAAAGCAGCAGCGATATTCCCGTGCTGACGGCTAGAAAGACAGAAAGAGACGGTTACGGCCAGCCGGACAATTCGGGCATCGGGACAACTCGGTCATGGGGAAGGGTCCAAAAAGGGTTAGGGGGGAGGGATCCAGGCAGCGCAGCCCATGCTAAGCCTTGCTTTCTTGGAGAGGTCCGGGGGGGGGGGGAGGGGGAGAAACAGCCGG
>JANHFL010004914.1:0-13785 GCA_032468155.1 Oxyrhabdium leporinum
AGATAGATAGATAGATAGATAGATAGATAGATAGATAGATAGATAGATAGATAGATAGATAGATAGACACATATATATATATATGCATACATATACATACATACATATATACATATACATATACATACACACACATATATATAAATATATAAATATACCACCTGTCAGAAGTGCACTGAATTTTATTTGTCTCTGGTAACAATTTTCTTCTCCAACTTGACTGAAACCTGGTGAAGAAAGTGCAGGAGAATTTTTATAAACAGCATTTTGGGCTATATCACCATCAGCCATTGTAGAACAGTGTTTTGTAACCTTGGCAAGTCTAACCTTGGCATTCTGGCAGAGGAATTCTGGGATTTGAAGTCCACACCTCTTAAATTTGCCAAAGTGGGAAAACACTTCCATAGAAGGATGGGATCTTTCTGGAATATCTTCTCCATCTGTGCTCCAGAAATGTTTGCCCTTGACCTCTGACTTCATTTTTGACAGATTCCTCTGTTTACATTGGGCCTGTCCTGGCAGGAAGTGGAATTTTGGTTTTCCAAAAAAGATGACTAAGACAATTAATTGTTCAATGGTATAATGATTGTTTTTGCTCTTCGAATGCCAGTGAGTTCTTGCTGGCATCGCCCGGAACAGCACTGATATGTACATAAGTGATGGAATGCATGGATGTGTGTTCAACACCGATGACTGCCTATCCCTCAGCTGGTCTACATGGTGGAAAGTTCCTGTCTGTCATTCATGGCAGCTTGGAATCATGTCAGGGAAGAGTTAATTGACAAATGTCATGGGCCGAGTTGGCTATTCTTCCTTCTCGAAGTTGGTCTTGGTTTGCAGAGAACTAAGAAACAAAGGAAACCTTCAAGCAGACATTTGCCTTCCTTCAGCAAAGAGCATTACAGGTAATCCTCAACTTACAGCCACAACTGAACGTTTATGTTGCTAAGAGAGACCTGCAAGTGAATGTTGCCCCATTTTACGACCTTGTCGCAGTTGTTAAATGAATCACTGCAGTTGTTAAGTTAATAACACGGTTATTAGGTGAATCTGGCTTCCCCCATTGACTTGTCAGAAGGTCGCAAGAGGTGATCACCTGACCCAGGGACATTGCAACGATCATAAATATGAACCATTTGCCAGGCATCCAAAGTTTGATCACGTGACCATGGGGATGCTACAACAGTTGTAAGTGTGAAAAGCAGTCATAAGTCGCTTTTTTCAGTTGCTGTTGTAATTTGGAATGGCAGGACTACCTGCATTATGGGCCGTCTTGCCTAAAAAGGTGGCCACCTCTCGGTAATATCCATTGCCTCCTTGCTGCTGACAGACAGTTCCTATTCATTCACTTGTTCTCCTTTGGGGGAGACCATCCCAAGAGCCGACCAGAGGGAGAAAATTGTTAGTACTTCCTTATCATTGTGATTCTGCCAGCCCGCTTGGAGAGGATGAGCAAACAGCAATGTAACAAGAAGTAGGAGCAGCTGTCAGGGCTCCAAGTAATAGACCCATAGAAAGCAAAACTCGGAGGCAGGTAGATTCCTCAAAGAATAGCTTTATTGGATATATCATATTGGCACCGATCTGATGAAAACCGACTCTGAAGACTCCCGCTCTTTTCACCTAATTAAAAGTAAAAGTTTGTCACTTTCTCGAAACGTATCAGTCACATGGTCCAATCACGGTGCGGTCTGGTTGCCGGGTGACATCACTCTGCCTTCCTCTGACCAGGTGTGAGAATGTCCTTGGTTCCCCAGAGAAAGTATTTCATTTTGGCTACAGAATCCCCTCCCTATCCCTCAGCTCCAGTGTGGCAACTGAAGTGGCCAAAATGGCTTCCGTCAAGTCAGCTTCAGGGTTGACAGCAGCAAGAGGAGGGATTCAGCATATGTGGATACCAACACCGCCCCAGTGAAGTGTTGGTGTCCACATATGCCCCTTAGTGCCATTTGGGGTCCCAATCCAGTATCCATATAGCTTAAGCCAGCAATGATGAAACTAGAGCTCCAGGGCTGCAGATGGCCTCTATTTTGCTTACATTCTCATAAAGGATAATCCTTGACTTAAAACCATTCATTTAGCAACCAGTCAGAATTACAACAGTGCTGAAAAAGATCGCTTACGACCAGTCCTTGCACTTATGACCATTGTAGCAGCTTCTGTGATCAACATTCAGCCACTTAATATCCTGCATATATTTATAATGGTTGTGGTGTCTTGGAGTCATGTGATCACCATTCCTTTCCCAGCCAGCTTTTGAGAAGCAAAGTAATGGGAGATGCTGGATTTGTTTAATGACCACATGATTCCCTTAACAACAGTTGCAGAAAAGGTCATGGATTCACTTAACAACCCCCCTTGCTTGGCAATGGAAATTTAGGTTTCAGTTTTGGTCATAAAATGAGGATTATCTGTAGGGTCTCTTTCAATTGCCAAAAATCAACAGTAAAAGTTTTATTTTGAGACTACACCATCCCTTTCCGAGCATGATGCAAATATGATACAAAGAGACAGTTTAGTCTAGTGGTTAAGGTACCAGGCTAGAAAGTGGGGTGGGTGAGTGGATTGTGAGTTTAAGTCCCAACTTAGCCATGAAAGTCAACTGCGTGACCTCAGGCCAGCCCCTCTCTCTCAGCCCAACCCATTTCACAGGGTTGTTGTGGAGAAAATAGGAAGAAGAAGGATGTATTCGTTACCTTGAGTTATTTGTAAAAATAATAAAGGCAGGTTACAAATAAGTAAATTAATATTCTGCCTACTTTGCCTTTGTTTTCTTCTCGCATCTGCCTTTGCCCTTTCCAAAGGAGCAAAGGGTAGCCATCAAAAAGATGTTTATTCTTGCAAAAATATAGAGCTGATCAGGAGTGTCCTGGCATGATTGGAACATCCTGGGAGGTAAACATTCTCAGGGCTAAACTCCACACTTACATAATGGGGCAGGTTGCCAAGGAGCAGGTAGAAGTCCTCTTTTCTGCCCGGGTGGTTAGATAAGGTCACCTCCTTTTGACTCACGGGAGAATTATGTGACTTGCCCAGAGCCACACGTGAGAAAGTCAGGAACTGGAAACTGCTGGCTTTTCAAGTCACTTGTGCTGCTGTTGGAGTTCAACTCTGCCATAACCCAGCCCTCATGGCCTGGTGTGACTCAAGGATTATGAGACTTCAGAGCCTGCCCTTCACAAAAGTTGCCCATCTGGGAAGACTCATTGATGGCCTCCCATTATCCAAATGGACCACCTGAATAAAAGAAAGGGGGGAGGGAATCTACAAAACAGTTTTTTATTTAATTGGGAGAGAGAGGGGGGGGGGGACGGAGAGAGAGAGAGAGAGAGAGAGAGAGAGAGAGAGAGAGAGAGAGAGAGAGAGAGAGAAACACATGTTGATACTGAAAGTGATTAATAAGGTTGGCTATGTAACCTCCGAGAAAACCGACACAGAAAGGACAAAAACAACTCTTCTCTTCTGTTATCAGTGCCAGTCCTTCGGTAGGGCTGATGGTTGTTTGAAACTCGGCCTCCCCCACTCTGTTGTGTTGGCCCATAAGAGATTCAAATAGCTCAAGAAAATTGCAAACTTCCTGATTTTTTTTCGCTTGTATTTACTTTCCACTTGGCCTTTTTATTTTTTTTAAAAAATAATTTTTGTGGTCTGCTGTACTGACTAGGTTTCCTGCTAGGCTTCCTGCTCAATGTTTGTTTTTAATTAAAAGGGAAAAGAAGCCGTTGATGGGAGTCCCAATGCCTTGGCTGGACAGAGCAGCCATTTTGGATCCCATCTTGGCTTCCCCCTGCCTCATTTGTCTGCAGAAGGGCTTGTAATTAGTTGGCTTTTGCTGATAGTTGGTATTTGCTGGATGTAAATGTCCCTAGGAATCTCTTGTACAGTCTAATTAAGCAGCTCTCCCCCATGAGCAAAATGCCCAAAGTCCGTCACACTTGCCTGGATGTGATACAAGGTCAAGTTGCAACTGGGATATGTCATGTCAACAAAGAACTGTGAAGGTGACACTTTTATTTATTTTTATTCATTTACCAACTTCATTCAGGTGGTGATCATACCTGATAGCCTTTTTTTTCTACTTTCCCCCAACCACCAACAATCCTGTGTGGTGGATTGGACTAAGAGAGAGTGACTGGTCCAAGGTCACCCAACTGACTTTTATGCCTAAGACAGGACTATGTAGAACTCACGATCTTCTAGTTTCTAGCCTAATGCTTTAACCACTAGACCGAATTTACTGGCCGTCCAGCTATTGGTGAACTACACCTACCAGCATGCTTCCTCATTGGTCACCTATAGCTTCTTCTGCTGGGAATTGTAGTTTAGTAACCTCTGGAGAACATCAGGTTGCCCAGCCCTGCCAATCAAGCATTCTCCTTGGAATATGGAAATAAAGTTTTATTTCTCTCAAGTATTAAGTCATCATATGTTTATTATATTGATATCCACTATAATAGAAACGTGGATGATGTCTATAGGCTTCTTAACCAGATAGTTTCCCAGCTGACCTGGTAGCCCACTATGTAAGGAGGTACTTGGCCCTCATCGACTTCAGATGTGGAAGGCAGATCTCTGGTGTGAAAATTCTAGGAGAATCCTAGACATCCAGCTTGTGCATAATGAGAAGACCCAAAATCTATTACAACTGGCTCTGTTGTTAGGAAGAGTGAAGCAATCACATGGGGCGTCTGATGCAGGATGGGGGTCACAGCAGGATGATAGGAGACAGAGCCACGAATTACATCAGGATTGGCAAGGCATGTGGAGTTCAACTCCCAGAATTCCAAAACCAGCATAGCTCCCTGGGGAATTCTGGGAGTTCATAGAATCATAAAATCTGAGGGACCTTAGAGGAGTTCTAGTCCAACCCCTTGTCCAAGGCAGGAGTCCTTATACCACCCCAGGCAAATAATTGTCCCAGTTTTTTCTTGAAAAGAGGCCAACTGTTCTCACTATCAGTTGAAGTCCACATCATGCCTTAAGGTTGCCAAAATTGGGAAACCCTACATTATATGATCTGGGCTGGATGTTTCTGCTGGTCTGTGCTTTTCAGGTATGGTGCAGACCTGTGCGACCGCCCTCATTGACAGTTGCCCGCAGGGGCAAGGCCTTGTTGAGGAGATCAAGATACTCATTAGGGGCACCTACACATGATTTTGGACGTGTTTTTTTTTCCTCGACCCTAGTTTTCTATTCCTGATGCTTCCTCTTCAGGCTATTTTTCTTCTTGCTTTATATCCCCCCACCCCCACCCTCCTTCTCCTCACCAAGGAGTTGTTTTTCTTTTCACTTAAGCATTAAAAGAATGTGTGTCCTTTTAAAGAATGCTGAAGGTTGCATGAAAATAGGGCAAGGGCCCATTCCTTTTATATAATGCTTGAATGTAAGAGAGAGAGAGAGAGAGAGAGAGATAGTGTAAGTGTAAGCAGATATACACATTGTTCAAGTGTGGAAGAAATGTCACAGGAGTCTCTTTGACTAAAGCGTTTTGCAAGTTTCCTATCTTTAATCAACCTTCTCCAAAGACTCAGCCTTCTCCCCACTGCCAGAGCTTGTCAGTCAGAGCACATCCGCTACTGTGTCTGTCTGGCAAGCTTATTGAGATGCCTTAGTAACAGGAGGGTGGATCAGTTTTTATGTCCAGATATATTATTATTAGTAATAATATCCTTGCTTTTTTTTGTTTTTTTAAAAATCATACATTTCATGCATCCTCACTGGGTGGAAATGCCCATTACAGGGCAAAGCCCGGATGGGTTGAGCCAGTGTCTCAGGGCAGTAACCGCCTTTCACATGTTACCTTGTGCACGGTGGAGCTTTGGATCAGCCCATGATGTTGCTTCCTCTTGAACCCGGGCAGGCAGGGCAGAGGTATCAGCAGGAGCTGATGTTTTCATCAAAATCTCTAAAAGCAAGTGGGTCACAATGGTGAGGGAAATCCATGCCTTTTCTACTGCGCACCTTGTCGCGAGGGGTGTGGCAATGGGGTGCGGCTTGCACAACGATGACACAGTGACGACACTTTCATCATTTGACACTGTAGGACGAAATATCCATCTGGTTCAGTTCCAAGCTGGGAGAAAGACACTGGAAACATGGAGGCTGATTGGAAAGATGGTTTAATGTTGAAGCAGAACCAGGGGTGGGGGTGGTTTATACATTCTTTTGGGCTTTGCACTTGAGCTTCCTGTTCCTGTGCAAGAACATACATTCTATTGGCTGTTGTCAGACTCCCATGGGACCATGTATGGGTTATGTAGTGGTTATAGCTGGCTCTATGGGCAAAGTACAAATCCTAGGTGTTTGTCTGGGCTATGTTTGATTGAAGTTTCTGAGGGTGATGCAGTGAAGGGGCGCTGGGCAATTCCTACTGTGGTTGAAGGCTAATCCTATCTTTGTTCAGTCCTTGCTGCAGATAATTTCAAAATACCCTGTCTTGGATCTTGGGTGAGGGTATTTGCCTATGTATAGAGCTATCTATCTCTTTATCTCTTAAGTGCTGGCATCTGCTGAGGGCTATTAAGAAAGGTGGGGGCTGCTTTCTCCCTCTAAAAAACGTTTCTCCATTTCTCACCCAGGGAAATATAATATTCTGCCTTCTTAATATTTCTCAAAATACTTCATTCTTTTAGGAAAGGGGTGGGTGCTGACTTTCTACAACACACACACACACACACCTTCCCCCGGAGATGCCTTGGGAGGGAAGGGGTTTTTGTGTTTGGAGTTGCACTTGCTATCTTGGAAGTAGAAGAGTTGCAAAATTATAACCAGTTGTCCTTGACTTACAACCATTCATTTAATGACCGTTCAAAGTTACAACGGCACTGAAAAAAAGTGACTGGTCCTCTGCATCCCCACAGTCCCATGATCGGAAGCCAGGTGCTTGGCAACTGGCCTGCATTTATAATGGTTGCAGCATCCCAGGATCATATGATCACCATCTGCAACCTTCCCGGTCGGCTTCCAACAGACAAAGTCAATGTGGGAAGCTGGATTTGCTTAACAACCCCGTGATTCACTGAACAATTGCAACGATCCTCTTAACAACGGTGGCAACGAAGTCACACAAGCAGGCACGATTCTCCTAACAACTGCCTTGCTGAGCAATGGAATTTCTGGTTTTCCAACTGTGGTTGAAAGTAGAGAGAATTTACACTGTGTGAATGTCCAGTTGTTGTTTTTTTATGGTAAGATCATCTGTTTGACAGTCTGCAGGTTCCCCAGCTTAAATCCCAAAGGAGATTATTCCAAAGGAATCGTTTCCAGAAGCCCTTCATAGGGAAAAGTATGAGCAGCCAAAGAGGCTGCAGAACAAGGGAGAGATGTTAATGGCGAACAGACAGCCACAATGCCCAACAGCAGCAGCTGCTGCTGCCACCAGAAAGCCAGCCCACAACACCACCAAGGGAAATTGGAAATAAATTCTCCAGGGCCCTGAACATAAGATAGAAAAACAGAAGAAAAAAAAACAGAGAAAAAGCCTGCAGGGAAGAAAGATTTTGTTGCATACTCAGCCAAATTTGGGGACGTTAATTCATCCCAACTCAAAGAAAGGAATGGTAGAAGATCTTGAAAGCATGCAGCCCCCAGATCCCCCACCCTGAGCGCAGAAGGCACGAAGTGAAGACTTTGTGCAGAAATTATTCTCTGAGAGGCTGGCCAGCTTCATCTTCCTTGTTGCTCAGCCTGGGCCTGGGATGGGTAGCTGTAAGTGTGACTAAGGGCCAGCTGGAGGTGTTCCATCCAGAGGTCACCAAGACCTGTTTGACAGGTTCCTATTTTTTTGTTACTCATTAGCATGGTGCACCTGAGAAAGAACAGAGGTGTTAGGAGTCTGTTGTCACTGCAAAAGGAAAAAAAAGAGTTGGTTTTTTTTTAAATGGCTTGTTAACATTACACCATTCAATGCCCTCTTTTTATGTTTCCTTGAATAGAGAGGCTGTCAACAAGACCAGCTGCCACTCCTGGGTCCCCTCTCGGCAACTGCCAAACCCAAACAACTTACCCCACACCTATCCAATACAATAAAGAAACATCCTGTACAGAAATCAAGGACTGTAATTCTCCTTTGGCAGAGTGCAGCTAGTCCTCGATTTACGAACACGATTGAGCCTGAAAATTTCTGTCGCTCCGTGAAGCATTTGTCGAGCGAGTTTTGTCCCATTTTACGACCTTCCTTATCCCAGCTGTTAAGTGAATCACTGCAGTTGTTAAGTTAGTAGCACGATTGAATCGGGTTTCCTCCATTGACTATGCAAAGGTCGCAAAAGGGGGTCACATGACCCCGGGACATTGCAACCAACATAACTATGAGTCAGTTGTCAAGCATCTGAATTTTGATCACGTGAGGAATGGGGATGCCACAATGGTTGCAAGTGTGAAAAACGGTCATAGGTCACTTTTTTTCAGTGCCATTGTAACTTTGAACGGTCACTAAAGGAAAAGTCAAGGACTATTTGTAGAGTGAAAAATTCCCTGTTCCTATTCTACACTGAAATAACTCAGGAATGGCTTTGTTTTTAGCTCTTCATAGGATGCTAAATCAGATAGAACAGTTTAATCAATAAAGTGGGTGTGAACAGAACCATGATTAATTGGGCGTGAAAACTTGGGCGTGAAAATTTCAGCCATGTTCTTCAGCTTGAGGTCCTGCCTGGGTGCAGGACTAAAGTGCCCATCTGGCCACCATCATAACTGCTGGCTGAGGGTGATGGGAGGGGGTACTCCCCAAATGGCAATGGGCCATGGAAGGCCTGGTGAAGCTACGTTATCAAAGCCTCTTTGCTGTATCCTTCTGATGTGATACACCACACATCTTGTTTGTTTGCCCAGATTAATGGGAAACAAAGCTGTCCCACTTTTCTCACCCCTATCAATGTTTTGTAGGGATTCAAAATATAACTTTTTAAAGTCTCTAGGGCTGGATTTGATGGACAAAATCGTCTCTTAAAAAAACAGTAGCTGGGAAATAAATGGCCACATATTTCTGTCTTGACGTTCTTAACAGATCATGTTGCTAGTTTTCTGGGCAGGATCTGTTTAGTTTGTCCATATTTTAATCTTGTATTTTATATTTTAAATGTTATGTCATATAGTATGCCTTATTACAATTGCATTGCTTCTGACACGAATAAACAACAAACTTAACAAATCAAATTCAAATTTATTTATTACAGCCCTGATACAAATAAAATATTGAATAAAAGACATGTTACACCCTTCTATATATACAGTGTGTATATGTGTACAAGAGACAGTAAGTTATAAAAAATACAATGGAGTCTAAAAATAATTAAGAACAAGTTACTAAAATAAACTCAAATAAAACACTATGATAAGAAGTTCAGATCTTAAATAATGGCATGGCACATTGTAGAAACGATAGTCCAGAACTGGGTGACTTAAGAGATTATTTTTGATTCCTTGTCTGAGAGTAGTATGTTAAATAGAAATTGCATTCCCTATTTGGAAATTTCTTCAAGACAGGATATATAAACGTCTGTCTAGAGTCCTTATATAGGGAGCCGTATAATCGTATATGGCTTACAGTTTGTATTGAACCATCATCACATGAATTTAACATATTTGGAAGGCAGCCTTATAAAACAGCAGATAGTTTTATCTCTCTGCTGAAACAATAAACATTGAAAATATGTAATGGGTTTCTGCGGAAACATTTAGAGCAGTGCTTCTCAACCTGTGTAACTTTAAGATATGTGGACTTCAACTCTTATATAAATAGATCTAAAAAACAGCTGGCTGGGGATACACATATACACAAACACACCCCGCCCCACAAGTCGACTGGTTTTTATAATGGCATTAAACACTTGGGTCAGATGACAGAATCATGAGTTGTAAGGGATGTTGAGAGTTGCCGATTGTCTATTAATTGTTGTTGTTGTTTGGATTAAAAAAACAACAACAGGTTATTCCACCCAGAATCTCATTGATGTGAGTTTGACTGCCACATATGTGGCTAACTCACAGCTGGTGAAGTCAGGATTCTGGCCATGGACATTTTTTTTTTAAATGTAGGAAATTGTAGGGGAAATTTGGTTCTCTCCCAAAACAGAAACAGAAAAACTGCACACGTTGATATTTCCCTACTCACAGTAAAATAGCAATAACACTGCCTGAGGCATATCTGTGGTGAGATTGCATGACTCTTTCAGGAAAAGGGTTTGGTTCGGTCTTCAGACGTAAGGCAGAAAGATTGGCGTATGCTTTTCTGAAATTTCACCAGCCGAAGAATTAAGCTACTTTGCATACTTCTTTTTAAGGGATCTGAACAAATGCCCCATTGTAGGAAAGAAAGAGCACACCAGCGTAACAGCAACAAAATAAGAATTGGAGAAGATCACAAAGTTTTCAGATCTGAAAATCGAAAGGTTATGACATAAATTGGTTGCGGCGATTACTGGGACCCTGGGTGCCATATTAAAACATCTTGGATGGCACTTAGAGAATCTTCACATTAACAAAATTTCCATCCAAGGGCCAAACTGTTTGGATCTGTTTGTAATGCATACTACTTCAATATATTACGACATCCTAGGTTCTTGGGAAAAACTCAGTGCATGTGAAGTTCAATGGAACTGGCAACTGTGACTTGACATTGTTGTGAACTGATGTTAACATACTACTTTTATCTTAGATTCTTGGAAAGGATCTGATAATCCAAAGGGCCAGCTTCTATAAGTTGGTGGGGGGGGGGTTGATATCTACTAACGAAAGAGGATATTTGTAGCTCAGGGTTGAACTGAGGGGGTTCTCAATGTTCTCTGAGCCTGGTGGTTTTCTTGCAGATGTTTCATCATAAAACTAGGTAACTTCATCAGTGCTGATGAGGTTACCTAGTTTGGTAATGAAACGTCTGCAAGAAAACCAACAAGCTCATAAAGCACCAAGGACCCCATCTAATCTTCTGTGGGTCATGTTGGTTGAAGTTTATAGAAGTCTATCATGGCCTCCCCCCACATCCCCCCATATGCTTTTCAGATGTCTGGACTCTAATTTCCCCTCCAGAATGTTCAACAATGCCTGGGTAATTCTGAGAGATGATAACCTGATTTTTGCAGGAGACCTTGGAGATGGAGTAGGGGTAGGCACCCATTTGGAAGAGGCTGATCTACAACTAATGCAAATGCAGCCTCTAATTGGTTAAATAGTGCAAGGTTCAGAGACAATATACTCCCTGTACTGAAAGATCCGCACTGGTTGCCAATTGTCTACTGGGCACAATTTAAGATAAATGGCTCGGTGCCTGGATATCCTCACAATTGCCAGATACAACTGGATTCAACCTGTCCAAAGTATCCCTCCCTCACAGAAGAAAAAGTTGGGAGTGTCCCATTTCCAGGAAGCGAGTGGGCCCAAATTCCAAAGATGGTGTTTCTTTATGATGGCCCCAGTCCTCTAGCATGGCTTCTTCCTGGAGATGACATTGGCTTCGTTGAAAATAGGCTTCCAGAAGTCAGTTAAAAACCATCTGGTTCATGCAAAAAAAGGGAAAGGTCCTTAATTAATTTCTAGCAATTTCTAGCACAAAACCCACAACATGCAGATTCAATGCATCTTTCATCTAGTCCAGATTGGTATATTGACTCTGAGTCAGAATGTTCACTGGTGATAAGTGTCAGGAAAGTCAAGATAACTATGACCACATAATGGAAGTCCCACCCCATTTTTTTCTGCATATTCGGATGCTGTCAGCCCTTTGAGGCAGCCCAAATAAGGATTGCAAAGCACAAGTCAATGAATCTTGCAAGTCTGAAAGCACTCCTCCCCTCTCTTTTACTCTCCTGAAAACTAGGGAGTGTCCTTTCCAAAGGAATGGGAAAACTTGCTTCAGCCAACTCACTGTGGGACAATTCAACAACTCAATTTAATTATTTTAAATAATTAAAAGTATTTTAATTTTTGTCATTCTCGTTTCATGTTGTCCCTTCTTTTGCATCTTTCCTTTAAGGATTCCATATCACCATTTATTCACTATTAGTGTAACTCTTGTCCCGCAGCAAGTTGGTGAGTTGTTCTAGACCCCTTTCTGAGCTGCTTCCTTCACACAGACAGACACAGACACACAGACACACAGACACACATCTCCTGCGGGCTGAGATATCTCCCATCAGACCGTTGCATAGGCTGTGGCTTTTCCTCTTGTCACCCAAGGTCATTCTCACAGCCCATTACGGATGCATATAAAAAAGAATAGAATAGAATAACAGAGTTGAAAGGGACCTTGGAGGTCTTCTAGTCCAGCCCCCTGCTTAGGCAGGAAACTCTACACCACTTCAGACAAACGGTTATCCAATCTCTTCTTAAAAACTTCCACTGTTGGAACATTCACAATCTCTGGAGGCGAGTTGTTCCACTGGTTAATTGTTCTTACTGTCAGGAAATTTCTCCTTAGTTCTAGGTTGCTTCTCTCCTTGATTAGTTTCCATCTATTGATTCTTGTCTGGCCTTCAGGTGCTTTGAAGAATAGCTTGACTCCCTCTTCTATGTGGCAGTCCCTGAGATATTGGAACACTGCTATCACGTCACCCCTAGTTCTTCTTTTCATCAGACTAGACATACCCAGAGACATACTTAAATGAATCATCTTGACCCCCTCTGTAGAATACCCTATCCTCACTTCAAGTTCAAGTCCTGAAAACCCACACATATCTCCTTTTTTTGCGCCACTGTCAATTTCCTTTGATTTCTTTCTTTCTTTCTTTCTTTCTTTACAGAGTCTGGGCTAATACTCGACAGTCATGATGACTCAAGGATGGGAAATATGATAAAACAAGCTGCAGTCGGTGCTGCTTACTGATAGGGCTTCTGCAAGCATGCAGGGAGCAAAACTATTTCGTGTGGTTTATGGTCTGAAGAGAAGAGAAAAAGGAAATGCAGGAGGATGACTCTCATGGAAATAATTCTGACTGAGATCAGAGCTGGGTTTTGTCTGTCAAATGAGTTTGTGGCAAAGGTGAAGCTACAATATTGGCCACCCACTTAGCACCAATGCAGCAATTTGGAATTAAAATCTACTGGTAAATCTCTATGTTACTAGAAAATTGGTTACTGGTTGGCTTTTGGATATAATTGGAGAAGCTGGTGGTCTATAGAAAGTTAGGAAAATGATACCGATAGAAGAGAATATCTGTTGCTCAGGGTCGAAATGTGAGGCCCCTGGTGGTCTCTGAGTTTGGTTGTTTCCTTGCGCACGTTTCGTTACCCTACTAGGGAACATCATCAGTCTTAGAAGGGAGTGGGGTTTGGTCTCTGCTGTTTTTGCAGTAATAAGGAAAATGTCCTTGTTGGAGACATGCAAGTTTGACTACCAAAGCAACGAGGAGCGAAATTTATCTGAAGTCCACAACAGACAGAAAATGTTCAGAAGTGGCTCAGACAAATACTCCCCAATTAACAGGGACAAGGGAGGAATTTTGTTATTTCTTTGCTTGGCATCCTCATTGCCTTCTTGCCAAACCTCTCTAAAGATATATGTTGCTGCTGGAGACATAGTAGCTAATGACACTTGCTCCTTCTCTCTGTATGAAGTGACACATGGCTCAAGGCCAGTTAATCTGGTATGGTGGTATCCTGAGCAGAAAATTACCCAAACCTCTCTCCTCTCCCATGCAATAAAACTATCTCCAGAATAAATCCAATGGTCAACCATTGGCTGTTTTTTTCTGGGCTGCAGCATCTTTTAAAAAGTGCAAAAGATGGGTGTGCTGGAGAGAGAGAAAGAGGGAGGGAGAGAGAGAGGAAGAGAGAGAGAGAGAGAGGGAG
>JANHFL010004914.1:24513-53842 GCA_032468155.1 Oxyrhabdium leporinum
CACTGATTAATTGTTCTCACTGTCAGGAAATTTCTCCTTAGTTCTAGGTTGCTTCTCTCCTTGATTAATTTCCATCCGCTGCTTCTTGTTCTGCCTTCTGGTGCTTTGAAGATTAGGTTGATAACCTGTTCTTTTGTGGCAATCCTTTAGATATTGGAACACTGTTAGAAACACTGAAAGAAAACAGTCTTTTCTTTCAAAAGAGCATAAACCTGTGTTCATAAGAGACCTATGTAAGACCTGATAAATGTTCTGAGAAGTTCTAGTCAGGCATTAAGCAGGTAAATGCCTCTTCAGAAGCCTGGTCAAAGCAGCTGTGGAGGATAGTTCACAGTGACCTCAAATGAGTGGGTGTATCTTACATAGCCTAAAGTACACCACAAGATCTAGTCACTACCCGTCCCTGACTGCGTCATCACCAGCATTGTTAGTGAACTTGCTTTCACTGCAACAAAATATTGTCAGGAGAAGTGGAAAAGCAATATGTGAAAAGTGGAACTAGCTGAAGATGTCTTAAGTTGACTTGACCGTGGGCCGGGGATGAGATAAAAGCGTCATCATGATGACACGGCATAAAGGTCTGGTTATTTGAGCTAAGTTTGAGCTAAGTTATGGGATAGGCCCAAAGAGTGCCTCTAGTCTCATCTTTCCAGGTTTCTTCAGGGCCTTTGGCTGGACCATTATTGGAAGATGTTTTCAAGCAAGATGCCGGAACGTTTCATCTATTATAGCAAGTTTCTCTATACGTTCTGCAAGATTTTTCATATTAGGGCCTATTTCTGTATGAAATGCACAGGCTACGTCCACCATATCAACTTAACCTGATTGATCAGCCCATTTTTCACAACACCATAAGCAACTGTCCTCGTTGGGTTGTGTGAATGCAATCATCCTTCCTTGCCCCAGGCTTGCTTGCAATCCAGTGATTGCATCACAAATCAGCAAATCGGATTATGAGTCCAATTGATACCAGGGATGGGCAACCTCATGATCATGAGATATTGTGGACTTCAGTTCCCCATGACCCTCAATCGATGTGAAGAGGGGCAAGGGGCAGCCCCAAACATCTGGTGTCCGCTTGTTGCTTGCTTCTGGTTTATGCACACTGGTCGGTGGCAGTCAGTCGACTGTAGGAGTCCTCCTGGACTCTTCCTGGAGATGCTAAGGATTGAATTTGAGGCCTTCTTCAGGGAAAGCAGAGCTTCTGCTGTGGAACATGGTCCACAGTGGGGTTTTTTCCCCACGCAATTTTGCATTGCATCCCAGATCAGTTTATCTGCAGGAACAAACTTGCACAACTGGACCTTACGATAGCAAGGAGAGTCCTTCTTGCTTTTTCATATCTCAGGGTAAAAATTCCAGGAAACTAATCTTTGTTTCTGAGTTTGAGATGGACTTGTGTCTCACTGGGGGAAAGATAAAAATAACCTTCTTCCTGGTTTGGGTATTGTTTTGCAATTTAAGATGTACCAGAGAGAGAGAAACAACAACAACCAAACCCTGACTCACAGCTGGGACTTTCAAAAAGCCGTTTCTAACTAGTGAAAAGGAACTTCACACAGAGCTGAGCACAAAACGAGTAGCACAACATGAAAGAAACTTGGTAACCCTGCTTCGATGAGCCAAAAAAGTTTCTGAATCAGTTGGATAGAATTAACATCGGCCTGTTGGTTGGGCAATCAGGAATTTCATTCCTTCCCATTTTGCAATCATTTACATAAAATGCACACAAGAAGACAGTTGTAAGTTACAAGTAGTCCTTAGCTTACTTACCACCACAATTGAGCGCAAAATTTCTGTCGCTAAGTGAGACATTTCTTAAGTGAGTTTTGACCCATTTTACAACTTTTCTTGCCACAGTTGTTAAGTGAATCTCTGCAGTTGTTAAGTTAGTAACATGGTTGTTAAGGGAATCCGGCTTCCCCGTTGACCTTGCTGGTCAGAAGGTCACAAAAGGGGATCATAGATAGGACCCCGGGACACTGCAACCGTCATAAATATGAGTCTGTTACCAAGCATCTGAACTTTGATAACGTGAGTATGGAAATGCTGCAATGGTTGTATGTGTGAACAATGGTCATAAATCACTTTTTCAGTGTCGTAACTTTGAACAACCACGAAACTGTTGTAGTTGCTGTGAGATGGTTTGTACATGCAGACCGCTGCAATTTGCTTGCCCGTATTTTATTAAAATAATAATAATAATTAGTTAGGTTTAAACATCAAACAGAACCAGCCTTCCAAGGATGTGAACCTCAATCACCCAGAATCCTCAATAATAGTTTTGAATTGGTCTTCATCTCTGGAAAGTACCCAGAAACGAGAAGGCTTGATCTATTGATCTATCATTGCCAGATGCCAAGACCAATTCCCAGAATCTGAGTGGCTTTCGTAATCACCCATAATTAACTAAATGATGGCTTTATGTGGTTCGCAAACCCCTTTATTTTGAATCCTTTGTGTGCCTCACATACATCTGGCCATATTCAGAGAAGAGTTATGGAAGACCAGTTTATTTGGCTGATCTCTCAGATAAATCACCCAATTGGATCACCACTTCATCTATGGAGAATCTTGCTTGTCCAAATACTTACATGCAGTTCCTGGACACCTAAGGATTGCCTGCTCATTATCAGAATAATGAGCTGTATTTTTAGAATTGTACTGCACTTTATGCTATGCGATGTGCCTTGGGAAGGCTTTGCCCTAAAAAAACAGTCTAAAAGCAAATATAAAGAAATAGGTGAGAAGGAACATGGAACTTTCACCCATCTGTACCGGGCAGCTAGACTGGTTCAGCTACTTTACTTTGTCTTCAGAACAGAACCAACAAGTTCTCCATTAGAAGGAGATTGTTTTGAACTCCTTAGATGGGTTGTTTCAGTTATATAATGGACTCTTCTCTGTCACCACAGTTCTTTCTCAAGGATGATTATGAAAGTATTGTGTGTGGGTTTTGTTTCTTTTTTTCTTAACCTAATTACATGAACATACTCTGTACATGTAAACAATTAAATGAACATTTCCTAAAGAGGCTTCCAGGCACCCAGCAATCATGCCATAGGTATGCAGATGTCCTCCCTCGGGCATGCAATCTGTAGAGTGAGTTTTGCTTCTGTTCATCCTGGTGGATACATGAGAGACATAGTCATAGTTACAATCAACTGACCATAGTTTCTTGCTTCCCATCTCTTCTATCATAATCCTCGTAGATAAACACTCATAGATTAATAGAGTTGGAAGGGATCTTGGAGGTCTTCTAGTCCAATCCCCTGCTCAAGCAGGAGACCCTATCCCATTTCAGATAAATGGTTGTCCAGTCTCTTTTTGAAAGCCTCCAGAGATGGAGCACCCACAGCTTCTATTCCATCGGTTGATCACTCTCACCGTTAGGAAATTTCTCCTTAGTTCTAGGTTGCTTCTCTCCTTGATTAGTTTCCATCCATTGTTTCTTGTCTTGCCTTTTGGTGCTTTGGAATAATAGTTTGACCCCCTCATCAAACTATTGAGCCACTCACATATTGGAACACTGCTATCATGACTCCCATAGGCCTTCTTTTCATTAGAAAGACATACCTAATTATTCCGTTATTGTCTATGTTCCTGTATTGCTTCTGGACCTCTGAGGAGCATCAAGAGAAGGATACATGCTTCATCAGGAAGTCCCAACATAGAACGTACAGTTTTCATGGTTTGCTTTTCTCCAGTGTTATTTATGCCATGTTGATTGGTTGATTACTGCATGTGTCATCAAAGGGTTGACTCTTAGCAACCACATTATCTCCATGATGATTTGTCCCTAACCTGGTCTTTCAGATCTTCCAAGAGTGCACTCATTGCCACTGAAAACTGAGTCTATCTTCCTTGCTGCTGGTTGTCCTCTTCTTCTCTTCCTTTCCCAGCATTAGAGCCTTCTCTCTTTACATAATGTATCTGCATAAACCTTGTTTAAATAAGCACAGCTTAGTGCAACAACCACATTGAACTTTTTAAAAAAATGTTTTTGAATTGGAACTATTGAATTTATTACAATTTGTTCTAGACTGTCGTTTGCCCCCCCCCCCCATTCTTCTAGAAATTGTTCACAATTAAAATCAAGTGTGTCCCCATAAGGGTTCAAAAAGTCAAGATGGCAATTGCAACCTTTGGTGCATAGGATAGACCTGCTCCTTTTGAAAGTGTGATACAATGAGGGTAAAAGAAGAACTTTTTTTTTTACCCCCCTCCCCTTTTTCTCAAAACACATATGTCAGCCCTTCAAGGTAAGCTAGGTCGGAAAATAGGCTCCACAAAGGGGAACAGAACCATTTTTATTGCTATAGCAGTATACCTGCCAGAATGGTTGAATACTGAGGAATTCTGGAAGTTGAAGTCCAGAAATTTTACAGATGCCGAGCCTGAGAAACACGGAATAACAGCTTGGGTGTGTTTTCCTTTCCCTTCCTCTTATATCCCAGTGAATTAGGATGGAGCCCAGCTGAGCACCTTGGTTTGTTCTAGTGCAAAGGCAGTGCTTCTCAATGTTAGCATTTTTTAGATGTGTGGACTTCAATTCCCAAAATTCCCCAGTGGTATTGGTCCAAGTTTTTAATCCTTGCATTACATGATTCTCTCTTCCAGTTATTATGACTTAAATGAAGTTATTGGATATCATGCAATAGCTTTGAATAATGTTCCAGAAACTAAAGGGGCAATCTTCTCCTTTTCTCTTCTCCTAAATATATTTTTTGGGGTCTTATTCATTTAGACAGAAAAGAAAACGCAACAAAGACAAATAAATATTACATATACAAGAGTTTCACACACACACAAAGTTTCATACAAGAGTTTCACTAACAGATGACCATATTTCAATATAATTGTCACACTGCCATTACGTTAGAACTTGGGATCATGCATTCAGTGTAGGGAAAATTGACAGCCATGTTAGGAAAGACACGTTTTACACAACCTGGAATTAAATTGTGGAATTTGCTGCCATCAAAGGTGGTGACAGCTACTAAATTAGAACGCTTTAAAAGGGACTGTAAAAATTGATGGGAATTGAGCTGCCACTGATTACTAATCTTGATGGTTTTGCTCTAACTTCTGATCATGGGCAACAACTCTTAAATATCAGCTTTACAGCAAGGGGAGAAGGTAATTTCCCTCCTGTGATATTTGTGAGCTTTCTGAATTGGCCCTATGTAATTTGTCTTACATTGTGTTAACGTAATATATAGTGTGAACTTCTACAGAGGGTTGTCTTCTGGAATATCTGCATCTAAACAATATCCAAATCTCTAGGGAATCTCCAAAGATTGAAATCATATTTAGAAACAAGATCTGTAGGAGGAGCAGGGGAAGAGAAACAAGGGAAATTCCCCGGAAACTAGGGGGGGAAACACCAGAATCTTTCTCCTTAGGGACAAGAGAAAATAACCACATGGTGGTCAATATTTGGATGATGGTTATTCCCTGGGAAGTTGCCCAGCATACTTATTATGATAGATCCAGAGCCAAAACAGTTGTATTATCTATTTCCTACCCAGTTCTCTATACAAAGAGATAGAATATAATAAAATAGCAGAGTTGGGAGGGATGTTGGAGGTCATCTAGTCCAATTCCCTGGTCGAGGAGGAGACCCTATACCAAGGGTGTCAAACTCAATTTCATTGAGGGTCACATCAGGATTGTGTTTGACCTTGGAGGGCGGGGTGGGGTGGCGGTGGCCATGGTGGGCATGGTCAGGGGTTGGCGTGGCCGTGGCAGGTGTGGCACGGGACTTGTGTTGGGGGCACCTGTGGTGCCCAAGTGCTAATGCAGGACTTCCAAGACCCTCCCTCTCTCTCATTATAATATACCTTCCTTCCTTCCTTCCTTCCTTCCTTCTTTTATTCCTTCCCTTTTCATCCTCCTTTCTTCTTCCTTCCCCTCTTTACTTATTTTTCCTTCCTTGCTCTCTTGCCGTTTTTCCATCTTTTTCTTTGTCTTTCCTCTTTCCTTTTCTCCTTTCCTGTCCCTTCTTACATGCTCAAATGCAAAAGGGAAAAAAATTCTCCCTTTGTTTTGTTTTTAGTTTGTTTTGATAGTTCTCTGCGTGCGCCCACCCATGCCCCGTTTTCAGCCACAACAGCCTCCTGCAACCCCTTGCCAGTAAAAACAGAGCTCCTTTGCTGTTTCCAGGCCAGCCCCGTGGGCCGGATCTGGCCCCCGGGCCTTGAGTTTGACACCCATGCCTTATACCATTTCAGACAAATGGCTGCCCAGTCTCGTCTTAAAAGCCTCCAGTGATGGGGCACCCGCAACGTCCAAAGGCAACCCATTCCATGGGTTCAAACGTCACTCTAATTCGGGGTCCAAGCCAGAGGGCCACAAACCAGGACCATATCTCGAGTAGGCAAGAGTACCCTTTTTGTCTTTTTCTTTTTTGGAATTTGGGTTAGCGTCTTCATGTGATATGCCTATTTTAGAGTTTAGATTGTAATTTTTATCTGTCTTTCCCACTTCAGAATAGTAGGAAACTATTTTGTTGGTTTTCAGCAAGTCCGAGAGATGTCTGAGGACCACAAAAAGTGGACTTAAGAGTCCCATTCCATCTTAGGCTCCAGATCGCTCACTCTGCATTAAACTATGGTTTTATTAAATAAACCACAACAGGCTAGGTTTAGCCATGGTGTGAAGCCATAAGCTGACCTGCCTTTCACTTGGCCAATCTTTTCTGCTGTAATCTGCAGCCTCCCTGGTTTGCACACTTCAAATCCCAAGGAAAGAAGAAAATGTTGCTTTCTGCAGTCACGAGGTTGGTCTCGCTTGTCAGTGCAGAGTCTTGCTTTCAAAGTTATTTGGAGGCAGTAAAGTGAATGAGTAAGACCAAGCAACGGAACATGAAACAAATACAGGAAGTCCTTGTCTTACAACAGTTTGTTTAGTGACCATTCGAAGTTACGATGACACTCAAAACAGTGACCAATGGCCATTTTTCACACTTATGACTGTCGCAGCATCCCCCTGGTCACGTGCTTTACATTCAGATGCTTGACAAGTGACTCACATTTATGACAGTGATCCCCTTTTGCGGCCTTCTGACAAGCAAAGTCCATGAGGAAACCGGATTCACTTAACAACCGCGTGACTAATTTAACGACTGCAGTGATTCACTTAACAAATGCGGCAAGAAAAGTTGTAAAATGGGGCAGAAGTCACTTAACAAACATCTCACGTAGCCACATAAATGTCGGGTCCAATTGTGGTCGTGAGTTGAGGATTAGCTTAAGGCAAGAAAAAGGTGCAAATGATTTGAATGAATTGTGCTTAAAATGGCTGTTCCTTTTAATATCCACAGACCACATAAAACCTGCTACTTTAATAAAGCTGTATATTTCACTCTTCTACAAGCTTCCCTGGCTGACTTGAAATCAAAATTTAATTTGCCTAATAGGGAAAATAATTGCAGCCTGAGACATGACCGGCATTCATTTAAAAGCCCAAGAGTCCCGCTGCTAAAAAAAACAACCACCCCCCAAAACGTTTTACAACTTTAGAATTAAAACCCAGCATCTCTTGCTTTGAAATGGACCTCTGGAAAAAGCAAGTGATGGCTTATTTCATTCCTCATTTCTCTCATCCCTCCCATTCTTATGAAAAAAATCCCAACTTCCCCTCTCCAACTCATCTACTAATTTCCCACTCTTTACACAACATTTATTCGGTTGCTACTTGTGACTGCCAGTAATGTTATTTTTAGCTAAGCAGGCAGAGCTGACAACAGAAACATGTAGATGAACAGATAGGAAGGAACTGGGTCTTAAAAACATTTATGAAGTTGGCGGGGTATAATGACTCTTAGGCAGTCAGTCTAGAGCCCTATTTTTAGAGTTGCCAAGTTTAAAAAAAAAAAATAGAAAAAGAAAAGAAAACCAGTCCTACTCTTTGCTTTTAACAGCCACCCTATTTAGATAAGTAGCAGGTGAAAAATAATACATTTATACTTCAAAAAAAATAGAAAGCCATATTCCCCCTGCTTTGTTTCTGAGAGGTAGGCAATTGCTAGAAAACGGAACAAGGAACGGAGGGGAAAAAACTGCAGTCTCCACAATATGGACACATGTTGTGTGAATGTTCTCTCCCCCCCCCCACCTTCCCTGCAAAGGTAGAATACCTAAAGGCTTTCTTTTTTTTAAACCTTGCACAATTATGAAAGCCTTTGGTGCCAAAATGTTTCAGTTTATAAATAGTTCTTGAGCTATGCCCACGATTGGGACTGGAACGTCTATCATTAAGTAAGGTGGTTGTTCAGTGAATTGTGTTCAGTTTTACAACCTTTTTTTTTTGTTGCGGTTGTTAAGTGAATCGTTGTGGTTGTTAGGTGAATCGCTGCGGTTGTTAAGCAAATGTGGCTTCCTCCACTGATTTTGCTTCTCAGACGTCAGCTAGGAAACTTGCAAATGGTGAACATGGGACCCCAGGATTCTGCAACCATTATAAGTACATGCCAATTGCCCAAATTGTCATCATATGACCGTGGGGATGCAGCAATAGCTGTAAGTACAAGGAGTGAGGAGTTTGCAGCGCTGTTATAACTTCAAAAGTCACTAAACAAATGTTGCAAGTTGAGGACTCCCTGTAATTAAATGCACTTATATTTGCAGACCGGTGAAAGCACTCGGGGTTTGGACATTATTTTCCTGCTGTCCTACAAGCAGAGGTGGGGATGGGGGAACTTTGTCAATACAGGCAGTCTCCCACTTACAACAGTTCATTTAGTGACCGTTCAAAGTTACAACAGCACTGAAAAAAATGTGACTTATGACCATTTTTCACACTGACGACCTTTGCCGCCTCCCCGTGATCATGTGATCAAAATTCGGATGCTTGGCAACTGGTTCGTATTTGTGACCGTTGCTGTGTCCCGAGGTCACGTGATCCCCTTCTGTGACCTTCTCATAAACAAACTCAATAAGGTCATTCAATGATCAGGTTACTAACTTACCAACTGCAATGATTCCCTTAACAACTGTGGCAAGAAAAGTTGTAAAATGGGGCAAAAGTCACTTAACAGATGTCTCACTTAACAACGGAAATGTTGGACTCAATTGTGGTTGTTAAGTTCAGGACTCCATGTATCCCTTTCTCCTTGCAAACATGCACATTCTCATGAAGTCTTATTTGAGCGGGGCATGGACCATCAAAATATCTCCTCTCCTTTGGCCACAGGGCTCCATCCATTCCAAATATCTGGTCTTCAGCTACGGTTCTCAAATTCTGAAGCTGGCTGTTGTAGTCACAACCCTCCCATGTAGTATTGGATGTTCCTTTGGTGATTTTTGGAGACTCTCACTGCGTCCATTGCTTCAGAAAGCTACTGAGACTTCAAGGTGTGGCAAAGAAGGGTGTTCGTTGGAGATAAGCTAGTCCTGCTTCATTTGAACCTAATCTTGAAGAGCTGAGCACTCTTTTGCACTGCCTTTATTCAATTACTTGGGAGGAGGCTTCTAATGATATGCCCAAGCTTGCAGAAAGAGGCATCTCAATGGTCTCCCATTGCACGAAATTCCTCTGCTCAGAGCCAGCTGTTTTCCCCAGCTGCTTCAGCATCCACATTATTGACAATCAGTGGCAGTGATGGCTTCCTTGAAGCTCCATAAATAGATCTAGTGCAAGTGAACAGGAAATGCTGGTACAGTACCCAGGAACATCACCTAACAGCCAGCTCCTGCTGCTTTCTTACTGACACCAGGCAGCTAAGATCATTTTGCGGAGAGCAGGTCAAAGAACTGATTTCTGTCCCAGGAATGCTCACTTCTAAGGCTCTATAGCAGACCTGGGCAACTTATGGCCACTGGGCCTCATCCAGCCCTTTGGCTGTCCCTATTTGGCCTGTAAGAGGTCAATCAGAAATTGGAAATCAAATGAAAATAAGTGTACCACATGCACGCAATAAAAACTTTAAGATGTGTGGACTTCAACTCCCAGAATTCCCCAGCCAGCTTCAATTCTGGGAGTAGAACTCCACACATCTTAAAAGTTGGCAAGTGTGGAAACACTGCTCTAAAACCTTAGCAAGGAAGGAAACTATTTCCTGTTTCAATTTTAGCACAATCCAACCCTTGCTGAATTGGTATGTCCTGCTGGAAGAATAATACCTTGATTTGACTCCCATCGCTGCATGGCTAACCCGGAATATTGTTGGATGGCAGCAAGTGTATGTTTTGCAGGAGCTGGACAGGTGAAGGACAGCCACCTTTCCCATCTAAGGCACAAAGACATCACTTGTCACTGTCACTTGGCTGTGGGAACCTTCCTCTGACTTCAGTTCTGGTCACCTGTATTCATCATCTGAAAAAGTAGTGGGATACAATATGACTTTTTCCACACTCTATTTGCTTAGATGAAGACAATTGGAAGGTTGGTGGAACACTGAAAGAAACACATGGAAAGCCTTGTTTGAGTTTGCCTCCAGCTTGTTTCACTTCAACGAAGGTCTGGGTGAACCAATATAAAAAAGATGCTGAGACTCTGGAAAGAGTGCAGAGAAGAGCAGCAAAGACTATTAGGGGGCTGGAGGTTAAAACATATGAAGAACAGTTGCAGGAATTGGGTATGTCTAGTAGTTTAATAGAAAGAAGGACTAGGGGGTGACCCGATAGCAGCCTTCCAATACTTGAGGGGCTGCCACAAAGAAGAGGGAGTCAAGCTATTCTCCAAAGCACCAGAAGGCAGGACAAGACGCAAAGGATGGAAACTAATCAAGGAGAGAAGCAACCTAGAACGGAGGAGAAAAGTCGTAACAGGGAGAACAATGAACCAAGGTTTGCCTTCAGAAGTTGTGGGTGCTCCATCACTGGAGGCTTTTAAAAAGAGACTGGACAACCATTTGTCTGAAATGGTATAGGGTCTCCTGCTTGAGCAGGGGGTTGGACTAGGAGACTTTCAAGGTCCTTTCCAAATCTATTATTGTATGATATTCTATCTCTTTGTATAGAGAACTGGGTGGGAAATACATAATACAACCATTTTTGGCCCTGGGTCTATCATAATAAACACGTTGAGCAACTTCCCAGAGAATAAGTATCATCCAAGCATTGACCAACATGCTCTGTTTTGAAACACCCTTTGAAGCTGCCTCACAAAGTAGTGTAATCTCCCCCCCTCCCCAGTTCTAAAAACAAAGCAATGTTACGTCAGTCTGCATCTGTTTGGCTACTTTCTAATCTTATTCTAGCTAGAGTATGGATGCCCAATCTTTTGGCTTGCTTGGGCTGCGCTGCGTAAAGAGGAACTGTCTTGGGCTGCATATCAGATATATAATATACTTAATGGACATCCAAAGGTACTTTTCTCAGGAGGCAACTGGACTTTCTTGTTTTTTCTTTTGAAGACGTTTCGCTTCTCATCCAAGAAGCTTCTTCAGCTCTGATTGGATGGTGGAGAATGGGAGGATTTATATTCCTTGCAGACAGCTGGTATCAGGAATATAAATCCTTCCATTCCCCACCATTCAGTCAGACCTGAAGAAGCTTCTTGGATGAGAAGCGAAATGTCGTCAAAAGAAAAACAAGAATTTTCACCCACCACTTGTGAAAATGGAGATACACATGCACACGTGCTTGCCAGCTGCTCCCAAGGGACCAACCTTCCCGTCTCTGTTCCCCCAGCATGGCTGGTCCACAAAGTGGGAAAGTTTTGGGAACTCTGTCGTAGAACATCCACAGAATGATTGAAAGGGGTTGGAATGGGTTTTGGAGGTCATTTCATCCAACCCAGTATTCCTGGGAAATACTAGTAAGTAAACAAACTTCGCCCAAATTCACTAAAGCAAAAAAGCTTTTGCTTTTATAATTTTGATTATTGCCGCAATGCAGTCAAAAATAAACTTACCCACCTGTGAAATGTAGCCAACATTGTAAAACCTTGGAGGTTTCATTCTGGGTGCAGAATCCTTACAGTATAAGGAAGTACTGATACCCCTACTTTCTGCTCAGAAAGTGCTGAATCAGTGTTGGAGGCCAAAGGTGAAGATGTTCATCCTGTGTCCTGTTTCTCATTATTAATACTTTGCTGCATAGAACCTACCTTCCTTCCTCCTTTCCTTGCCTTTGACTCAGTCTTGACTTCTGACAACCGGATGGACAAGTCCATGCAGTTTTCTAGTAATACAGGTTTCATGAGAGTCCAATAAATAATCCTGGATTGTTTTCTCACACCAACTCATTCATGCCTATTACTTTTTGCTTTGCACTATTGATTCAAATTGCTATATTCAGCTTACAGAGAACTTACAGGATTTAGCTGCTTTTTCTTTTCCTCTCCTACCAAATTTGTTGACCTGCAATAAAAGCAAAAATATCCCTCTACTAACCATGAAACAAAAACAAATAGTTGGGTACTATTTGCATGGTTATAGGAGGGAGTAAAGCTTGCTTTTTTCTTTTTTTTTTACTTTTGCTGTCAAGCTAAAACGTGCCATTTGTTCTGCTGAGTTGGCAGAAACGGCTCAACTTGGTGAATGAGCAGCTAATGAGAAATATTTCAAGCAGGAATCAGCAGAATTCTGAAAGAATAAAACCCAAAGGCCAGATTCTTTCTATCTTCTTAAATGTTCCAGTAGATTTGCTGAAGTACATCAACTCCTCACACTCATGTATGTGTGTGTATACGCATAATCTGTGCAAAGGACACTTTTAGAAGGGCCACAAATAAATAATTGGGGTGGGTAATTTCAGGAATTCTATGGGGGAGGTATAAGTGCAAAATAGGAATTGTTGGGCAACTTTTGATGATCCAGTGCCAACCTTGGCCCTCCTTCTTCTAGAATTTCCATTTCACCTGATCAGAAAAACAATAGTAAAAGATCTTGGGGTCATAATCACTGAAAAGAGGCCAGGACATACTACCAGGCATCCTGAAACAGTTGTTTCTGGTTGGTGGTGTTAAAGAGGCAGCAGGAAAAGTCACGGCATGCCAAAATCCCAGGCATTTTGTATTATTGATCAGACTTAAACCGGGCAATTAGGCCTTTGAAAGCCCTTGGAATTAAGCAAATGTAATGGAACTATTTGCAACTTCTAAATCAGGGGTGTTCAAACTTGGCAACTTAAGACTTGTGTGGGTTTCAACTCCCAGAATTCGCCAGCCAGTCAGCCATGCTAGCTGGAGAATTCCAGAAATCCACACATCTTAAATCTGCCAAGTATGGAGACCTCTGACCTAGAAGAATGCAAAAAATGGGTTAATTGTGCTCTAGTTCCCATTGTTGGGAAATTGTGCTCAGGTAGTCCTTGACTTACAACCATTCATTTAGTGACTGTTCAAAGTTACAATGGCAGTGAAAAAAGTGACTTATGTCCAGTCCTCATACTTGCAACCACTGCAGCCTCCCTAAAGTCATGTGAATCCAAATTCGGGTGCTTGGCAACTGGCATGTATTAACAGGGTTTTTTGAGTGGGGGGAGGCCTGAACCCTGCACTCATTCCCAGGGGATTGTATAGCTTAGAATCTTCCTCGGGGATGTTTCCTTTCCTTGGTGCCCAGCTGCATTTCAGTTTTGTGTTTTGCTTCAGTTCCCATTCTCCCCTGATACTTCTGACTTCATTTACTCCATTTCTTCACTTCTAATTGCAACTTTCCTGAGGCGGAATTAAAGCAGATGTTGAATGTGTTGATGCAGCCCTCCGTTCGCCGTGCTGAGCTGGCTTTTTCTGTGACCTGCTTTTGAGTTGTGCTGACGTAAAGATGATTCTCTTCTTGACGGGGATTGTCTTGTTCACACATTCAGCGTTTAGTTACATTTTGAGGCTCCCTCTCCTGGGTTGCTGATCAGGATGGGCTCTCAGATCTGGCTGCAAAAATCAAAGTGACCTCAAAATGGTGGCAAAGAGCTAGTTTGGCCTAGTGATTAAGGCAGCAGGTTAGAAACCAGGAGACAGGGAGCTCTAGTCCAGGGGTCACCAACTGGTGGTCTGTGGACCACTGCTGGTCCGTGAGAAAATTTTGGTGGTCCGCAGAAAAATTATTTGCATTTTTCATATTGCACTAAATCAGGGGTCCTCAAACTACGGCCCTTGGGTCAGATACGTGCAATGAACGTTTGTGTTGCTGCAGAGAGTCTCCCCCTTCGGGGTCTTTTTGTGTGGGTCGGAGGGGGGCAGAACTTCTGACTTGGGGTCTGCTTCAGCCTCCTGGTGTGTGGCTTTGGGCGAAGAGCCGGAGGGCCTTGTTCCAGTGGGACTGCATCATGGCCTGGAACTGGCTGACCATCTCAGTTCGCTGAGCCTCCAGGCGCCAGTACCTGGCCTTGCATCCCCACAGGTCTTCCCTCTGCTTGGAAAGCCCATGCTCATAGTCCTCAGTGAGGTGCTTCTGCTGAGCCTCCTTCTCGGTCAGATCCAACTTGAACTGAGCCAGCTGTTTTGCCAACTGTTTCTCATGGCAGCTGCTTAGCTACAACAACTGCTTCCTTTTGGGGTCTTAAGGAGCCCGGGTGGGCAGGCGAGGAGTGGCCGGGAGGGGAGAGGCGAATAGAGGCTGGCGAGGCGCCCCTCGACATGAGTGACATCGAGTTGGCCACGCCCACCCAGTCGGTCATTAGGCAGATCACATTCGTGGTCCGTGGGATTTAAAATTATGAATTTAGTGGTCCCCGAGGTCCGAAAGGTTGGTGACCCCTGCTTTAACAGCACTCTTATCTAAGTCTAAGAGGTTTACCAAAGTCATCATATTGTCCCCAACAATCTGGCTCCTCATTTTAACGACCTCTGAAGGATGGAAGGCTGAGTCAATCTTGAGCCAGTCAGGATCGAACTCTTGGCAGTGGAATGCAGAGTTAGCCTGCAATACTGCATTCTAACCAGGGCTCTGGAAGTCATCAACTGTGACTTGCAATTCACAGCATCTGGGTACACCCAGCATGCTATGCCATAAACCAAACAAATCATGTTGCAGAGCAACAAATCATGTTATATCATTGAGTCTCATCTCCCACAACTCCTTAGTCCAAAAGAAAGCCCTTTCAGAGGGCTTAACTCCACATCAGCAAACGAGCAAATGAAATTAAACAGATCCAGATCCAGTTAGCCTTGCACAGTACAAGATCTATTTGACGCAGCCAAAAATAAATTTGCATGCACCACTTTGTGTTCCGTGGAAGAGAGATATAAATATGATAGAACAGATTCCTCCCTCTCACTTCTTTAGTGGAGGAAGGAATTACTGTAAATTTGGCAAAAGAAGAATCCAAAAGTCTGAATGAATGAACCCACTCAGATGTGTTTCATTAGCTTCCCCTTTCATGCTGCTGTCAGAGAAGAAAAATCTATCTCACTTTGACCATGTGCCTGTTTAAACTCTGGGGCACCTGCTAGTATTTCCACAAAGGGACACGTTCAAGGTGAAGGTGACAAGGCATTTACCCTGTTTGCTGAAACTGACAAACTTCTTCAATTTGATTACTGACCACAGGAAAAACACTGTCATCTTCTGTCAGGCACAAGGAACCAAAAACAACTCAAAGAACTGATCACAGTGGTATGTTTATTGTCGCTTGCCTATAGATAGGAATCTCGCCAGACTAAAACACTTACTACATAACTACTAGATAAATACTGTGAAATTTTAGGGAGGATCTCCCTTCAGCCACTTCCTACCCACAAGTCACTCAAGGCTACTCAACCCTTTCCCTTGTCCCCTCAATTCAGTGCCTGTAGGAGAAGAGCAGGCAGAGCTGGGGGGGTGGATGGGATGGTGGAGTTAAACTAGTCATCAGCCTAGAGTCCTTGCATTCCCACAAGCACTGCAAGTCCAACCTCTCCTGAATTCCACTGACCTTATGTGTTGTGCATTCAGTATTGAACTGGAGTTGACCAGATTTTTGTGAATAGGCTTGAAATAATCTTCTGTATTCTTTGTGCCTGCTGTTACTCTGGTCAACTCAAGTTCAATACCAACCTTATTCCCAAGAGTCTCTTTCTTACTCTGCAAAAGTCAGGAGAACCTGAGGAAGATCAGCATTGTTTTGCTGCAATCCTACAGCCTATCTATCTGGAACAAAATGCAATAAACCAAGGCAGCTGTCATCTGAATAAATATGGGAGCAGTGTCTTTGCTAAACAGAAACCTTGGGATGTAACTCATAAATAAGGCGCTTATATTTACGATAGAAATTCAAGACAGATTTCCAATATACTTTTTTTTTTCTGGACAGGTTTCATATAAATCTCCATGATGCAAATCAGCGATCAAATATTAATGCTTCTACTACATACTTCTCCCATTCAGAAATATGATTTATAATGTGGAGCTAACCACATAAAGAAGAACATTCGACAGAAAATATCCATTGCTGTAGAATAACAAATTACCCGCTAGAATTCTACTCCATTAAAATAATAATAACCCAAAAATAAATCCAGTAAGCTTTCAGTTACATTAGAAAGGAAGGACTAAACAACATAACCCAGAAGAACTGAATAATAAAAAAAGAAGTGAGACTAAAGAAAACCTCTGCTTCCAGAAGAATGCTTTCAACTCATTAAGAATTTCATAAAAGTTCATACTCACCAAAAAAATGAAGCCAATTACAGGAATCCGATAGGTAATTCATCAGAATCCATCCGTGTAGAATACATGGAAAAGAGTGAGAGAAGCAACTTATTTAATAGCCAACCAATATAGCTTTGAAAAACAGTCATATATACAGGCATTCTTAACGCACAAAGAGTTTTGTTTTCTTAAAAAGAAAAACCACTTGTCCCGGAGAATGCTAGTTTGGGGGAATGGTTAATGCACCAGGGTGGAAATCAGCAGACCATGAGTTCTAGTCCCAAGTTCTAGTCCTGCCTTAAGCACAAATCCAGCTGGGCCAGTAAGGAGGCGGCACTGGCAAAATCTTGCCAAGAAAGCTGTATGAACTAATTGTCAGGAATCAGCACTGACTCAAATGCCCCAGAGAGATGTTACTAAAACGCAACAAGAGACTAACCTATCTTTTTTTATTATTATATATGTATATGTATGTATGTGCCTGTGTGTGTGTGTTTATAAATATAATCAAAGAAGAATATACCAAATAGTAATTAAATAAGTGACATATGAAGATATATCTATAAAGTACAGGGAGTCCTCGACTTACAACAGTTCATTTAGTGCCCGTTCAAAGTTACAACGGCACTGAAAAAAAGCAACTTATGACCGTTTTTCATACTTACGACCGTTGCAGCATCCCCATGGTCACGTGATCAAAATTCAGACGCTTGACAACCAGTTCATATTTATGATGGTTGCAGCATCCTGGGGTCACATGATCCCCTTTGGCGACCTTCTGACAAGCAAACTCAGTGGGGAAGCCAGATATACTTAATAACCGTGTTACCAACTTAACAATTGCAGTGCTTCATTTAACAGCTGTGGCAAGAAAGGGTAAAATGGGGCAATACTCATTTAACAAATGTCTCACTTAACCACAGAAATGTTGCGGTCAATTGTGATTGTAAGCTGAGGACTACCTGTATTGGTATAAAACTAGCAATCTAATCAACCAGCAGTAAATCATGTTGTTAAGAACAGCAATAAGTAAATGCTCAGGGCCTGGGATATATTTTTTAAAGAGCTGGTGCAGGAACGTTTCAGTAATTGCATAGTTCTTCTGTTTTTCTTCAGTAATTGCATAGTTTTTCCCAGGCATAGCAGTAAACAATGACGTGATTTTACAAAATCCAGTCAGATTAAATTTACAAAGTCTACAACAGCTACTGTAAGTTTTATGTTTTGTTCTCTATTGCCTGAAAAGGGGAAAAGGGGACTTTAACAAACAATGTTATGTTTTCACTTCTAAAATACCAGCACGATTAAATGAAAGAAATCCAGCATGCTATAGCAGTGGAGGTATTAGGATGTTTGGGGAATAAATGAATCCCCCTTGATTTCCTGCAGAAAAGGTAGGATATAAATCTAACCAATAAATCAGTGTAATCTGAAATTGTATTCTTGCTTCAACTTTGGGGAAGGAAACTCACTGTTGAACAACTTCAGCAATACTACAGGCAGTCCTCGACTTACAACAGTTCATTTAATGAGCGTTCAAAGTTACAACAGTTCATTTAATGACCGTTCAAAGTTACAACAGCCCTGAGAAAAGTGACTTTTTGACCGTTTTTCACACTTATGACCGTTGTGATCATGTGATTCACACTGAGATGCTTGGCAACTGACTCCCATTTATGATGGTTGCAATGTCCCAGAGTGATGTGATCTCCTTTTGCGACCTTCTGACAAGCAAAGTCAATGGGAAAACCAGATTCACTTAACAACCGTGTTGCTAATTTAAGAACTGCAGTGATTCGCTTAACAAACGTAGCAAGAAAAATCGTAAAACGGGGGCAAAACTCACTTAACAAATTTCTCACTGAGCAACATCAGTTTTGGGCTCAATTGTGGTAGTAAGTTGAGGACTACCTGTATTTCCTTGGTAGGAATTTTGCTGAGAAGCTGTCCCTCCTAACTTTTACAACAAAAAAAGGCAGAAAATGAAATCAAGTGTAAAATTGGTGTGCTAACTCACCCAGCTGTATAGCCATCTACACTTACGGGTACAGCCTATACAAGGCTGTAGCCAAAGCTATACAAATTAGCTAAAGAAATAAAATAAAACAGCCATCCCAGCCACCCTAAGTTGCTGGCTTCTTCCAGTTGGCTTTGTCTTCCATCACAAGAGATGAATCAGGATTCTAAATGAGCTCAGAGACCATCAACAATCCCTTTGGTGATGCACCTGCTTCCTCATTGACTTGCTGTGGGTAGGAATCTGAGACAAGGTAGGAGCTGTTGGGATGAAAGAACCCAAGAGGGCAAAACCAGGATGCGAGATAAAAGCAGTGGGGCAGATCCAAAGAACTTCCGTTTCAATTAAGGCTCCTCCTGAGAATGGCTGGATCTACGCACTGTACCAAAACCCTAATGTGAGCTTATCATGTGGTGTGCCATGATGGAGCCATTCACCTAGGACAACAAAGGCTTGGCAACAATGCTGCTGAAGTCTAGCAAAATTAATCAGTATGGGCAGTTGAGAAGCCCAAGAACATCACTTTGAACGTCATCAAAAAAAAAAGCGAAGTAGAATACAAATCTTTGCAATAAATAACTGCAGTAGAAATATGTTGAAATTGATTGTATCCGACTTCTATACACATGCAATTCTACCAAGCGACATTCCCATTTTTAGAGGTAATTTCATTTCTTCGGTAGATTTCAAATCCTGTAGAAATTTGGTTAAAATATAGGTATCTTGCAAAGCTTTTGAACACTGGGACTGGAGACTGGATATGTTTAGCCTTGAGAGAAGATGACCAAAGGGGGTTGACCACATCCATCGAAGTTCTGAAAGGATGTCATACAGAAGGCGATCCAAATCTTTCCATTGGGTCCAGAATACAGGACATAGCATAATACAGAAAATAGCAAGGAGCACAGATTCTGGCTTAACGTCAGGAACATCTCTTAGAGCAACATCAGTTCATCAGAGCATAGTTGAATGACCTAGAGAGGAAGTGGCGTCTGTCTTGCTTGGTGTCTTCGCACAGACTCTGGATAGTCAGTTCTCAAGGATGCAGCAATATGGATTTCTGCACTAAGCAGGAGAATTGATGGCTTAGATGGATTCTTTCTGCTCTAGGAAACTATGACTTCCCTTGAACTCTGATGACTTAAACGTAACATCCATTGAACGCAGTTCACACGGTGACCCATGATGTGCTCTGAGAAAGCCTTCAAACTGTGAACAGCTAATAGCCGTCTCTTGGGCCAAGAAGAGGTGTCCCTCAACCCCTGAACATGAAACTTCTACTAATTATCCTCAAAGGAAGACATCAGCTTTCCCCAGGGACCAACAATTTCACGAAGGCAAAGAACACCGTTATCCGTTAGTAAACCAGGGATCAGGGCTCACCTCACCGTTAGGTAGAATAAAACATCTGCTTCGGGCAAGGAACTAAGTTCAAGCAATGCTCCACCTTTATCTGCCAGCAGGACTGGAGTCCTCTTGCACCAGAGGCACGATACAAGGCGTTGTATCCTCAAAATAAGGCATTGCAAGAAGATGACAGTACAGGTAGTCCTGGACTTACAACCACAACCGAGCCCAACATTTCTGTTCTTAGGTGAGACAGAGGTTAAGTGAATTTTGCCCCGTTCTACGACCTTTCTTGCCACAGCTGTTAAGTGAATCGCTGCAGTTATTAAGTCAGTAACACAGTTGTGAAGTGAATCTGGCTTCCCCGTTGATTTTGCTCGTCAGAAGGTTGCAAGAGGGGAAGTCACACGACTCCAGGACATGGAGGACATGAATATGAGCCCGTTGCCAAGCGTCTGGATATCGATTGCGAGCCCAAAGGGATGCTGCAGTGGTCATAAGTGTGGGAAATGGTCATAAGTCACATTTTTCAGTGCTGTTGTAACTTCGAATGGTCACTAAATGAACTGTTGTAAGAGTGGAGGTTCGTTCTCTGAGCTTGTGGGTCGGTTTCTGAACGTTTCGTTACTAAGCTTGGTAACATCTTCAATCGAATTGAAGGCATTCCTCTTCCGCGGAAGATGTCACCTAGCCTGGTAACGAAACATTTGGAAACCAACCCACAAGCTTGGAGAACGAACCTCCACCCTCATCCTCCCCCCGAGCTACAGATATTCGCCACTCTTGTGAACTGTTGTAAGTCAAGAACTACTTGTATTTGCTTGGACAGGCCACCACTGCATACAGGAAGCCGGCCAAGCCTGCAGCTGCTATGCCCGGAGGAGAGGACTATGGGACAGTCGATGGTGGAAGACCCACAGATCCACTTGGGCTATCTTGCCCCAAGGAAGTTTCTTTGCTGCCTTGGTTCGAGCCCCCTTTTTTCTTTTTTCTCTTGACGGGTTACTGAAAGCCAGTCTCCATCCGTGGCTAGCTGAGATCCGGCTCAGCGGCTCTTTCAAAACCAAACAAAATTGTCCTCCTGTGACCCAGGATGTTATCTGGACAGACAGTGAATAAACAAGCCCTCTTGACATTCACCTTCTGGAAGAAGTCCCAAGAGCTTTCTGGCCTCCTCCATCCAGGCGGGGACACAGATGGTGCCAGAGATTAGACTCTCCTGGGAATTCAACATGGCTGCGCAAATGAGTTTCCTCCTTCAACCCACTGGGGATGGCCAGGTGCCCCTGGAAGTTGGTGAAGGGAAGGGATCATGACAAATGGCTTATCTCTGGCCTCCCGCTAAGCATCCAGGAATAAAGCAGCACAGACAAAAGAGGGTCCAGGACTAAGAGAAATAAAAGCAAAAAACAAAGAAGCAGCAAGGCCAAGATTCTGACGGGCTGGTGGCCCACTGCGAATGGCTGTGCTGGCCAGCCCAATTTCTAGTCTTTCGATAATTTTAATAGTTACCTAAGCAAGCTTTGGAGTAGTAGCATACTGTAAGCAAAAGCCTTGCAGCTGGGACACATCCTGCTGCGGGGCAAAACAATGGGTCGATATTATCATGCTGAAAAGACCCAAACCTTGTGTGTGTGTGTGTGTGTGTGTGGGTGTGGGTGTGTGTCGGGGGGGGGAGCTGGAGGGGGGAAAGAGAGAAAGGAAGAAAGGAAGGCAATCATGCGCACGGCAAGTGTCCACAAAGGCTGGGCCTGAACAATGAAAGGGATAAGAAATTATGCTCGGTTTGCATCCAAGTCCCTTCTGGTGTAAAATGAGACATGGCACCATTTGGGATATTAATTACTTAAGGTCCCAGCGGGCACGGATCAAAACAGAAAACACAGGACCGAACACACACACACAGAGACACACCACACACAAAGGTGCAGATGGCTGCCATCCCAAGCATGCTAGCTTAGATGGTACAACGTGGAGAAGGGGTTACTTTCCAAAGAAGAGAAAGACAGAATTGCTCTGAAATCCAGGGCTCCTAGTTGGGAATCTCAAAAACGAGGCGGAGAGAAGTCACCTTTGTTAACAAAAATAAGCTTCCTACATTCCTTCTTATATCAGCCCTTTATCCGAGGGCTCAATTGCAGGACTTCATTAAGAAATGTTTTGCTTAAGCGTGTTTCCTAAATAAAGCATAAAGCAGCATAAAGCACCCCTGCCTGGTTTTGCATAACATATCAAGCCAACATTTCAGATCCAAAGTTTACAAATGACAAGGACACGCTAAGTCCAAACAAAAGAATTTGATGAAAGGAATCGCCCAGACTAAAAAATTCCTTGGCTTCTATTTTTAGGGGGCGGAAAAATTATCAGCCCGTGGTAGAGGCTCTTCTTTGCATTTTGGGCTCCATCTCTCATCTTTCTTGGTAGGGCTGAGAAAAAGGCCGCCTTGAAACCTGGAAGAATTTGCGACTAATTTGTAGAAGTAGTTTTTGACCTAACACCATTACTGAGATTAGAATTTCCGTTGCTAAGCAAGACGGTTGTTAAGGGAGCGATGCCTGATTTTATTACCTTTTTTTGCCGCCGTTCTTAAGCGAATCACTGCAGCTATGAAATGAATCGGGAGGTCATTGAGTGAATCAGGGCTTCCCCCGCTGACTTTGTTTGTCGGAAGCCAACTGGGAAGGTCGCAAACGTTGATCATGTGACCCTGGGATGCTGCAACTGTCATAAATACAGACAGTCCTCGACTTACATCACTTCATTTAGCGACCGTTCAACGTTACAACGGCACTGGAAAAAATGACTCACGGCCGTTTTTGACAGGTACCACTTTTGCAGCATCTCCATGGTCACATGATCAAAATTCAGATGCCTGTCATATATTTATGACCATTGCTGTGCCCCAGGGTCATGTGATCCCTTTTGCGACCGTCTGATGATCAAAGTCAATGGGGAAGCCAGATTCACTTCACAACCAGGTTACTATCATATCAACTGCAGTGATTCACTTAACAACTGTGGCAAGGAAGGTCGTAAAATGGGATGAGATTCACTTAACAAATGTCTCACTTAGCAACAGAAACTTGGGGGGGGGCTCTATTGTGGTCGTAAGTCGAGGACTATCTGTACATGCCAGCTGTGGAAAACCTGAATGCTGATCTTGTGACTATGTGGAAGCTGCAACCATCGTAAATGTGACCCCTGGTCGTAAGTCAATTCTTTCAGTACCGTTGTAATTTTCGTCGCTAAATGAATGCTGTAAGTCGAGGACTACCTGTATCATACCTTGTACAGGTAATCCTGAACTTGCAATCGTTCGTTTAGTGACCCGCTCAAAGTTACAACGGCACTGAAAAATGTGACTTATTATGACTGTCTTTTACACGTAGGACTGTTACAGCATTCCCACGGTCATGTGATCAGAATTCGGGCGCTTGGCAATTGGCCTGTATTTATGACAGCTGCACTCTCCTAGGCTCCTGTGATCACCATTTCCAACTAGCAAATTCAAAGAGAGAAGCCGGATTTGCTTCATGACCGCACGATTCATTTAATAACTGCCGTTTCGCTTAACAAATGTATAAAAAAGAGGCTGTAAAATGGAGCAAAACAACTGCCTTGCTTGGCAACGGAGATTCAGATCTCAACTGTGGACTACACATTGTATATTATTTTTTTCTACAGGCTTGGTAACTTAGTGGCCTCCAGATGCTTTGAATCAGACTCAGAATAGAGCTGGAAGGGACCTTGGAGGTCTTCTAGTCCAGCCCCCTGCTCAAGCAGGAAGTCCCTATACCATTTCAGACAAGTGACTGTCCAGTGTCTTCTTAAAAACCTCCAGTGATGAAGCGCCCACAACTTCTAAAGAGGCAAGCCGTTCCCACTGGTTAATTGCTCTCAGTGTTACGAAGTTTCTCCTTAATTCCAGATTGCTTCTCTCCTCGATTAGTTTCCATCCATTGTTTCTTGTCCTGCCTTCTGGTGCTTTGGAAAATAAATTGATCCCTTCCTCTTTTGGGGGGTCCACAATATCTGGATAACGTCCAGGTGGCTAATTTAGGCTGAGAATAATACTGAGCTCTTTAGGGTCTGTACATTGAGAGTCAGCGTGAAGATCTCTTGCAAGGACTCATTAAAGCTGACTTGGTTGGGAGCAATGACACCAGTGACATTGCTGGCATGCTGTAGGTATCTGATAGCCCATCCATACTAGATAGAGAGGCTGAAAATAGACAAGGTGCATTTCAGCTGTTGGCTCTCATTGGAAACCCCCAGCTACACTTTCAAAGAGTTCAGGGCCTCCCTGGAAAATGGCTTAAAGGCCACAGAGCCGCCGGTGTGACAGAATTTCTTGGCATCTACAGGGTTCTGGTCCAAAATATTGTCACTCTGACTTCAGAGGTCCTACTGCTTGTCATGTACAGGGGTGGGGAACGATGGCCCTTTTATGACTTGTGGACTTCAACTCCCAGAATTCCTGAGCCAGCCAGGGTGCATTTTTTTTTTTATCGAGAAATCCCTGCTGCTGAATCTTGGGTACCTTCTTTCTTTCTTTCTTTTTTTGCCTCTTCCCTTCTCCTTGCTTTCTTGAGAAGGTACCAGACTCTTGAAAAAGAGACAGCACAGTTGCTCAACCTGCATCAGATCCCACAAGGAACTGACCCCCGCTCTCCAGGATGTTGCAATCACAGTGACCTTGGACCATCTTATAGCATTGTTTATGCTGCCTGGCACTGGCCCTCCAGGGTTTCTTCCATTATCCGCTACCTGATCCTTTTAGCTGATGGTGACAGGGATTAGCTGTGGGATCTTACACACGTAAAGCATGTGCGCTCTTCCACTGAGCTTTACCATTTCGTTCACTTTATTTTATTTATTTATAAGAGCTGCTGTGGCGCAGTGGTTAGAATGCAGTACTGCAGGCTAATTCTGCCAACAGTTCGATCCTCACCAGGCTCAAGGTTGACTCAGCCTCCCATCCTTCCGAGGTCGGTAAAACGAGGATCCAGCTTGTTGGGGGCAAGATGCTGACTCTCTAAACCACTTAGAGGGGGCTGTAAAGCACTGTGAAGCGGCATATAAGTCTAAGTGCTATTGCTATTCATTTGTACGAGCGTATTTCAGCCAAGAGCTGCATAAAAGCAAGTCCTGCCAGCTTTCTTTCCATTCCCTCAGCCTCTTCACTCCCCACTCATAACCTAGCCTGCAAAAACATCTCATCCATAGGCAGTCCTCGACTTACAACCGCAATTGGAACCAGCATTTTCACTGCTAAGCAAGGTAGTTGTCAGAAGAGTCACGCCTGGTCTTATGACCTTTTTTTTGCCACAGTTGTTGAGCAAGTTACTGCAGTTTTTAACTAAATCATGAGGTCATTAAGCAAATCTGACTTTCCCCATTGACTTTGCTTGTCCAAAGTTACAACGGCACTCGAAAAAAGTGGCCTATGACCAGTTTTCGCACTTATGACCATTCCAGCATCCTCATGGGTCAGAATTTGGGCGCTTGGCAATGGGCACTTCAAAGTCAACGCGGGAAACCAGATTCATTTAAACACCACATGATAAGGTTAACAACTGCAAGGATTTCCTTAATGATTGTGACACAAAACGTCGTAAAATGGGGCACAACTCATCCAACTGTCTTGCTTAGCAACAGAAGCTTGAGGCTCTGTTGTGGTCATAAGTTGAGGACTCCCTACGTTGTGTGAACCAGACCTGTATGAGAGAGAATTATTTTTTTCGGCCATTACTGGCAGATATGATGGTGGTGCATATTGACAAGGCAGCAATTTATGAGACAGGATTTTTGGCTGGCTTCAACTAGGAATTGAACATTTCCAAAATCACTGTTGAGCTCGGGGTTAGTTGTAAGTTACACATTGTAAGTTTGAATGTTGGTAATATTCCTTTCCAGCTCAGGAATTAGTAGTTAATAACTGGCAAGTCCTGGTCACCAGCCACACAGCCTGATTTGAAAAATGAACTGTGCGGATCAGGAATGAAGAGACATTTGCTCATTTATCGAGGTAAAAACTATTTTATTGGCAACAAACTCAGCTTTCTGATAGCTTTGCATCTCTTCTCATTCTACCCTTTTGATGATTGCATTCTGGTGATTATATTCATCCCTTCCATGATTATATTTTATGATTATTATGTCCCAAATACTAGTTACAGTGTATTCAAAATTTAAGTCATGGATGCGGAATCTTTTGGCTTTCCTGGGCCTCATGGAGTGAAAAGAAATTGTCCAGGGCTGCACATAAAATATATAATACAGTTAATGTATATAAATAACAAACTTCCTGTAATTTTTTAAAAATCTTGTGGGGGCCACATTACAGGTAGTCCTCGACTTATGACCAGAATTGAGCCCAAAATTTCTGTTGCTAAGCGAGATATTTGATAAGTGAGTTTTGCCCCATTTTAGGACTCACTGCAGTTGTGAAGTTAGTAACATGGTTGTTAAGTGAATCTTGCTTCCCTATTGACTTTGCTTGTCAGAAGGTCGTCAAAAGAGGATCACATGAACCCGGGACACTGCAACCGTCATAAATATGAGTCAGTCGCCGAGCGGCTGAGTTTTAATCATGTGACCATGGGGATGCTCCAATGGACACAAGTTTGAAAAATGGTCATTAAGTCACTGTTTTCACTGCTGTTGTAACGATGAGCAGTCACTAAATGAACTGTTGTAAGTCGAGGACTACCTGTGCTAGCTATCTAGGACCGCATGTGGCCCGCAGGCTAGACATGCCTGCTTTAAGATGAAAAACTGCATTTGCTGACATTTTTCCCTCTTGGCCAGTATTTCACCCCCAGAAAGTTCCCAACCATCCTTGGCTACCTCATAAACAACCAACTATTATCACAGCCTGTTGTTTCATGCTGTTCAGTGTGTCGTCACATACAGGCCTGTCCCAGCAGGGACACGTATAATGCAATCCAATTTTGAAATCCCAAATTTTGGCCTTGTTTCTGAAAAGATAGGACGCAGGAAAGCAAATCGATCAATGTGCTTGTAGGGTAATTTCCTTAGAATGGAAAGGCAATTAGTGAGATTTCTGGGTTAGGGAAACAAGAGTGACTGTGGAGAGGACACAAAAGAGAAATCTGAAGATTTTTCAGCTTGGAAAAAAGCCTGTTTAAACACAATACCTGCATCGTATCATGCGGCATCTTCAAACAGAGAGGGAGTTGCAAACTTTTTTTTTTTTTTAAACAACCTTATCGAGATCGCACAACCCAAGGCAGAGATGCTGATATACAAATTCTCACAATGGAAGCATGGATTGTGACGTGACTGGCTGAGATGGTGAAATCGACTGCTTTGATTAAAGATAATAATTTTCTTTGTAGGTGGAAAAACACATTTGGGCTTTGGGCTTGATAAAGATAAAAATAAAGTTTTACTTTGGGATCTGATGATCAGATAAGTTTTAATTACAGAAATGTTGCGCACTGTTGGAGTTTAATAGATACACCTTTTATTTTAAGCTTTTATGTATCTGTTTAAATTTAAAGTAGAGGTTGGTTTATTACAATTGATTATAGAAATATTTGGTAATATGTGTATTTGTGGAATTGTTAGTATGATTGCATTTATTGGTTATACGTTTTATTTAGACTATATTATTATATATTGTTATTCTTTGTATGTTTGGTATGTATATCTCATATTTTTAGTTTTGTGTCTTCCTTTTTGTTTCATTTTGTTTTACTTTTTAACTGTAACCCTATTAAAGAGAGTTGGAAGTAATTTTCTTCCCCATGTTATTTTTGGTGGGAGGATTTAAGGTCAGGTAAAATTTCCCTGTTGTCTCCATCCCACTTTTCCTTGTGTATTGTGTTGTCATTTTAAATTTTAACTTTTTTTTTTGAAACTTAATTAACCTTCTTTAAACATAAGTCAGGGACGCTGTCACAACTTATTCCAGGCGTTGCTCTTATTTTGTTTCAGTAAGTCATCCACAGAGGGCTGAGGCAGAACAAAATTGAGAGTCTCTTCTATAGAATGAAAAGTCATTGTGAAAAGGATTAGACAGAGAACTCCTCGTCTGAAATATTTGTTTATATCTTTTTCTCATTAAATAGGATGAGAAAGCTTTTTTATTTACTGCTGGGTGTATGTTTTTCTGTTCTTTTTTCTGTTTGGCATTTTATTCTTGTTGATAAAACATAATACATATATATATTTTTAAAGAGCCATTGTGAAAAGGGATCTGCTTATTTCTGCTCCCAGCCCAGCCCCATTCGCTCCTTACCGCTATTCATTCATCATTTGGGCAGTGGCGGCATCTTAAAGCGCACCCCTCCTGCCCTAAACTGCAGCCAAAGCCACTATGTCCTGGCTCCTTGGACATCAGCCAGGCCACGGAGTAGGAACCAGCCTTGCCATTTGGGCTCGCTTCTCTCCTGTTTCCGAGGGGACCCCCACTGGCTGATGCCCATCTGCCTTCCCAAAGCATCAAGCCGCTTGCTTGCAAGTTAGCAGACCGCAGTGGGGATAATCTCTCTTCTCCCCATTGACACACGTGCCCATTGACACAACATTAGCCGCAGCCAGTCACATTACAGCACAACGTGGTCGGGAGGTGGGGCAAATAAGTGGGTCACAACATTCCGCCCGCGCTTACGTCATCGACGTCTAAGTCTGCAAACTAACCGAGCTTCTGCTGGAGAGCAATTCTTGATCAGAGGATTACGGTTTAGGGTAACCAATGCATCCAGATCTCTGGCTGCAGATTCACTGATTTGAACGATACAACTGCCAGGAAGCCCTCAACCACAACTGAGCCCCAAACTGCTTTTTGTTAAGTGCGACATTTGTTAAGGGAGGTTTGCCCCATTTTGTGACATTTCTTGCCAAAGCTGTTAAGTGAATCACTGCAGTTGTTAAGTTAGGAACAGAGTTGTTAAGTGAATTCAGCTTCTCCATTGACCTGGCTTGTCAGAAGGCCACAAAAGGGGATCACATGACCCTGGGACACTGCAACCGTCATAAATACAAGTCATCTGCCAGGCATCCGAATTTTGATTGAGGACTGTCTGTATACCCTGGAACAGCCTTCTTCCGGAAGCTAAATTGGACTCCTCAATGATGGCCTTTTAGAAGGTTGGGAAGTCCAAAGGTTTCAATCAGAGAATGAACACAGGTAGTCCTTGATTTACAATCATTCGTTTAGTGACCGTTCAAATTTACAAAGGCCCTGAAAAAAGTGACTTATGATCAAGCCTCGCACTTACGACTGTCACAGTATCCCCATGGCCACATGATAAAAATCCAGGCATTTGACAATTGGCATGTATTTATGAGAGTTGCAACATCCCGGGGTCATGTGATCACCATTTCCAATCTTCCTAGACCAGGGGTCTCCAACCCTGGCAACTTTAAGCCTGGCGGACTTCAACTCCCAGAATTCCCCAGCCAGCTGGCTGGGGAAT
>JANHFL010004915.1:0-28121 GCA_032468155.1 Oxyrhabdium leporinum
CAATTTGGCAGTTCAAATCCCACCAGGCTCAAGGTTGACTCAGCCTTCCATCCTTCCGAGGTGGATAAAATGAGGACCCAGATTGTTGGAGGCAATATGCTGACTCTGTAAAACCACTTAGAGAGGGCTGTGAAGCACTATGAAGTGGTATATAAGTCCAAGTGCTCTTGCTATCATAGGTGAGTGAGAAAACAAACACCAACCTCTCCACTGCATATATCACCGAGTGAAATTGGAAATTGAAGCACTAATTTTGGGGAGCAAAGGGAATGGTTTGACAGGTATATCAACCTTCCATTTCTATTACAATATTGCCAAGTAAACTGCAAGTGATTGGAAGAGCTGATTTGAAATACAAAGCTGAGAAACCTGGACCAGAGATTTGTCAGTGTTATTAAATCACCAGATCTTTATTTTCTTTCTTACTCCTGAACACAATTTCCCCCAAGAAAATGAGGAAAATGATTTTTTTGTGAAGCAAAAAGTCTGCTTTTCAATTTCTCTTCCCCACCCTCTCTTGTGTTTGTATGTCTCATATGCTTTCTCTTTTTTGTGATCTCTCAAATAGTAGGACTCCTGGACTGCAATGTAAAGAGAAAAGACTAGTTGTCCACTCTCTTTTACGGCCAAATCCAAAATGGCCCTGCAGGCACAACATCCAGCAGCCAGATGAGGAGGGGGCATTTCCTCCACAATCTAGTTGGCCAGCTGGAGTTGTACAGATCCCTTCCCCAATCAGGTCATCTCTGGTCTCTTCCCTGTAGTAACCTAGATTGTAGGCAAGTTGACAAGTTTTCTGTTGGAGAAGAACACAAATATAATTTCCAAACCAGAACAATAAAGGTTGGTTCTAAGCTGACACCATGAGGATATATCCCTTGAAAACAACTAGTCTTCATGCCAAGGGAAGCAAAATGTGAGAATAACAAACTGGAGGAAGCTGATTTAATGCCTGGCTTTGGCATTAGTCAACTGAGATTATGAAGGTAGTATTTGACTACTATAAACTGAACAGCTGCAGGAAAAGGAAGTATTGTTTCACAAGAATTTTAGCTCTGACAGAAATCACCATGGGCTGTCCCAAACAGATCCTACCTGGAGAGAAAAAAATCCATCATATGTTCTATAGTAATGTTTGTTTTATTCTAGTCTTTCCCACCTCCTCTGGAAATTCCAGTTTGGAGAACAATATTCTCAAATTTCTTGTGAATCAAGAAAGTCTAGTTCTTTCTCTTTCATCCAATTTCTCAAGCACAGGTATCCAGACTTTACAGAGCTCAATTAATTTTCTAGGCCAGGACTTCCAAAAGTCTCAGTTAGTTTGGTTAGTTAAGAATCTTCATTGCCAACAAGCATTAGACTAAACAAAACAGGTGACTGTCCACTGCCAGTGTCAAGGTGCAAGTGACTGGTTATAAGTACTTTGGGCGGGGATGTCATAACTTTGAACATTCGCTAAGGGAATGTTCGTAACTGGAGGACTACCCGTAATTGTCTTGTGCTAGCAACCTTGAACTGAGTGGTTGTTGACTGTTTATATAAGTGAAAACTATGATCTGAGAATCACTGGATATTAGCTTACAAGCCATGATTTATAGCTTTTTCCCATTCAGGAAATAATAAACCTCTATTGTAGCTATTTGATTATCTGTAGCAATATTTGAAGGACACTTCCTTTATGCTTGAAAAACATGAAGAAATTGTGTCCCTGAAATTTGCATTTGCTGGACAAGTGTTCCTTCACATATGCTTTGAGACAGATACAGGAATGCCTTTCAAATAATCATTGACAAGAAGCAATTCATCCCTAATGGTTTCACAGGAACCAATCTTGTGTTATAAATCATGAAGCGTCTCTCAGAATGATGCTTTGAGTTTGTAAAACACCAGCTGGGATACTTAGTAGAGGAAGCAGAGGGGAAAAACCTGTCAGTTATAATGCTGTCTTAAGACAGAGAGTCAATTCATTAGTAGCTGAATTGTTTTATGAGTCAATTGTGAAAGTGCTCCAAGCTTTTCTTTTCTTTTCTTTAAGAAAAAGACCATTCAGAAAATCCTTCCATTCATATTTGTTACTATAAAAACCCAGATTCCATTTTCTCCAGCAAAGACATGACCAGAATTTTAATGAATGCTAATGTATAAAGAGATGTCAAAAGAATGACTTTTATGCTTTTTAAAAAGCAACCGAAGATCCGGCATTTCTGTTTATATGTAAAATCTCACGTCATATTTAAAACTCTTTTTGCACAAGTTAATAATTCATGAACAAGAAAGTGATGTTTCCAAATATTTAGAATGAAGGGGCAAAAAAAAGGCTACACAGCAGCTTTAGTCAACCAGCCTTAAAAACAAGGTAACTGTGTAAGTCTAGAAAGTGAACGTGACATATAAAATGTTAACAAATGAAAATACTAGTTGCATAAGTTAGGTTAAAGATTTTTCATTAAATTTCGATAGCAACCTACTGTAATAGTGGAAACAGAGGGAGAGGTAAAACACTGGATTTTTTAGCATATGGTTAATGGTAAAGAAATACAAAGAGGACAAAACAATGTTATAAGAAAATTGAACGATTTGACTTTAGTGTTATTTAATGAAAAACAATACATTTTCAACATCTTTTAAATTTGTTAAATTTGTTTAGTTTTCAAGAATAGTAAGATTCATTTCAAATGGTATTTTATTCCAATTTCATTTTAATTGTATTTTATTCCAATTCCATTTTAAATTGTTTTTATCAGATTTTAGTAATAATTTGTGTTTGGAACTCTGCAATTTGATATGGTCCATGGGCTAATCAATAAAGTAAATTAAGAATAGTAAGATATAAGAACCCATGGAATATTAAACAGAAGGAATTATTAGGGCCTACTTCCCTAATGCAATTAAGGCAACTATATAATTTTAAACATGCAGTGATATTATAGATGAGCCTTAGGGAAACTTACTAAATGTATGAAGAGGAAAGAGACAAGGATCTGAGGGATTATATCTCATCTATGAAGGATAATAAGGCAATCCCCTAAACATACCCATGAAGGACTGTCCATTTCTTGGTGAGTAAACAGAGATTATGCGAGGAATATAAGATAGGCAAATTCCAGAGAATGCACTCACTGAGCAAATGAAGAGGAAAAGCAAAGACCAGTTCATAAACAGTGGAGTTTCTAATAATTTTTCCTTCAGGCGAATCCTATATATTTGGCTATTCTGGGAGCTTGAGAAGAGAATATGAAACAAAATCTTTCTGCTGTAAAATAAAAGAACAGGAGTTTGCAGTTGAAATCTGTTATGTTTGTAACATGTTCCTATTTTAGAGCAAACTGGAAAATAAAAGTTTGTAGAAGTTCTTGAGGAAAAGTCAAGGACTGGCATTTTGGTGGAAGTAATAATTATCAAATTCGCACCAAATTTGACAGCTAATATCTTAGGAAGGAAAAATAAAATGTATACATTAAAAAGTTAAGAGAAACTGGCTCAAAGTAAGAGAATAACATTTATCAGAGACAAGTGCAAAGTTCCTCACTTAAGAAACAAACAATAAATGTGCAATCTTAGAATGGGAGATACTTGGATCATCAATAATACTTGTGAAGAATATTTATTCATATTTACTAGATACACGAGTTACCAATAGTTGTAAAAAAGAAAAGTTCAGTTTTAGGCAACAGAATAACTATTTCCAAATCATGGGAAAGCTAAAAGAGGGCTTTGTCAGCACTTTTATATTACCAGAAAGATGTCACATAGAAAGTTAAGTCTTGTTTTGCATTGCTCAAGACTGCAAGACATGGAATAATGGATTTAAGTTACAGGAAGTGAACGTCAAAAAGAATTTCCTAACATAAAAATAGTTTGGTAGTGGAATCAATTATCTGGAAGAGTGGCAGGTTCCCCTTTACTGAATATGTTCAAGTAGAAATGAGACAGACCATCTGTCAAGGATGCTATAATCTGTAATTCAGTCTTGACAAGGAACTGGACTCAATGGCCCCTCTAATACTGATTTCTCCTATGCAAATCTGATAGCATTGCCATTATCTGTATGTAATGTATCTTTTTACTAGCATAAAGGTATATTTGAGGAAAGACTAACCTTATTTTTTAATTTGTCTGTTTATAAAATATAAAATGTAGTTCTCCATCATAATTTAATGAGATACCTACTCACAGCATAGAGAATAAATTTTGCCCCACACTGGAAGAAGGATAGAATTCCAACAACATCTGATTGGGAACTTAAACTTGGAGAATATACAGCAATGGTAAAATTAAAAGTATATATTCACAACGGAAATTTAACCAAATTTAAACAAAAATGGCTCCCATATATACAGTGTATCACAGCAAACATAAACATTTGCAGTCTTGCTTCCCAGGGCCCCCAAATGTTTATAAATCTTCTAAATTAGCAAAAGCACAAACAGGGAGAAGGTAGAAACTGAGTAGCTATCTAAAGTTATCTAAAAACAGAGTGTTAATTATCTTTAGCCAATACTGTAAAAATACTCCTTTGTTGAAATAATGTTATTTATTTTGTATATTTCAAAACAATAATAAAAATATAATAATTTTTAAAACTATGTGGAAAGACCTCAGAAGGCTATGAAGAGTTTTCAGCCATCAGTATACTGATAGCACCCAACTCTGCTACTCCTTACAGGTAGGCCTCAATGTACAATCACAATTGAGCCCAAAATTTCTGTTGCTATGTGAGAAAAGTTTTAGGTGAGTTTTGCCCCATTTTTTTTACTTTTCTTGCTACGTTTGTTAAGTGAATCACTGCAGTTGTTAAATTAGTAACACGGTTGTTAAGTGAATCTGGTTTCCCCACTGACTTGGCTTGTCAGAAGGTTGCAAAAGGTGATCACAGGACCCCGAGACACTGCAACCATCATACATGTAAATCACTTGACGATGGGGATTCTGCAAAGATCACACGTGTGAAAAATAGTCATGTCACTTTTTTCAGTGACGGTTTAACTTGGCTCACTAAATGAACTGTTGTAAGTTGAGGACAACCTGTAGTTTCTAACTCCAATAGTTACTCTTCAATATTGCCTAATCTCAGTAAAGGGCTAGATGAGGACTAAGAAGCTGAAATAAAATGTAGACAAAACAGTGTTGTTGGTACACTAAAAGCTAGAGCCTGGGACGAAGTTTGTTCTAGACAGAAGTGTGCTTGGCTGGAAAAATCAGGATTACAATTTGGGAGTGTTCCTGGACTTTCAGCAGTCACCGCATTGCATTGTTGCAATGAGGAATGTGTTTGTGCAACCACAGTACACGAATGAGTTACCTAGTTTGGTAATGAAACGTCTGCAAGAAAAAGTCCAAGCTCAGAAAACATCTAAGACTCCACATTTCCCAAAACTTTATGCAGGTTTGTAAAGCTGAAAAGGGATTTTAAAAAAAATTAAGTAATAAGCACAGGACAAACATGAACATTATGTGATAAGTGCACTAGCACAGTGGTCACCAACCGGTGGTCCGCAAGAAAATTTTGCTGGTCTTTCCATTTTGGCATTTTTTATATTGCACTAAATCAGGCATCCTCAAACTACAGGCCTTGGGCTGGATATGGGCCACGGAAGCAATTAATCTGGGCCATGCAGGAACACAAGGCTGTACTGCCCACATCACCCTGCCCATTTGCTGGCCCCCACCCTTCAGCTGAGTGCAAACTTTACCTTGAGTAGAGCAGCGCAAGCCATGTGAGCTGGAACTGGAAGGTAAGACCAACAGCGGGGGAGGGAAATCCACCCCAGACTCGCCACGCTCAGCCAAACGGCTGTCTGAGTGGGGGAGGCTCAGCCCACTTTCAGGCCTGCCTCTCTGCTTCTGCGAGGCCTCCGGGCAGGAGGCCTGAGAGAAAGCACCTGGTCCAGGCACACAGCCTTCCAAGAACCTCTTTTGTGTTCCTTCTCTCAAGAAGCTTGGTCAATCTGAGTGAAGGAAAACGAAGATGGGAAAACGAAGACTGACGGTGGGAAAGTCGGTCCCATATTCCAGGCTGGTGCACCGGGGTGGAGGAGCTGCTCTGGGATGACCAAAGGATGACCTGTGACTACTACAATTCTGGAATATGGGACCGGCCCATGATAGGGCTAGAAGTCTCCACCATAGGGGGTGGCACGTGCAATGTGCAACTTTGCAGGTGGTGCAACATGAAAAAAGGAGAGCAGCCCTCCCTGGCTGGAATGAGGTAATGGTGCTGTTGCAGGGGGGGTGGGCAGCAATGCAGGCAGGCCAAAGCGACGGTGGTGATGGCTGGAACGTCTGGGAGTGAAGCGCTACTTGCATTTGCACAGCAACAGCATTCCACCTTCGCGGCAGTATATTTGCGCCAGCTGGTAGTACCAGGCCAGCCCTCTCCTGCTGCTTGGGGCTTGGAGCGATAAACTACGTCTGAGAAGCACTACAGCAGAGAGAAGCAGCTGGAGTCAACCCTAGCTTTGTTGTCCATTGCAGCTAGGAATCTCAAATATGGCTGAGAATGAACATTTCTCTTGTAGCCAGCCCGGACACTAGATCGGCCTCCTGCAAATTCTCATCTCTCAAGGAGCATTCGCTGAAGCGGCCTGGCGCTACCAGCTGACGCAAATATACTGCGGTGAAGGCAGAATGCTGATGCCACACAAATGCAGGTAGTGCTTCGCTCCCGCACCTTCTAGCCATCACCGCCACCGCTTCGGCCTGCCTGCGTTGCCGTGCCTCCCCACCACAACAGCACCATTACCTCTTTTTTACCAAGGGCTGCACTTTTTGCACATTGCACCACCTGCAAAGTTGCACATTGCACGTGCCACCCCCTATGGCAGAGATTTCCAGTCCCATATTCCAGAGCTGTAGTAGTCACAGGACTGGCCTTTTGGTCATCCCAGAGCAGGTCCTCCACTCCGGTGCATCAGCCTGGAATATGGGACTGACTTTCCGACCAACGTCAACAAGCCACTGTCAGTCTGCCCGTCTTCGTTTTCCTTCACTCAGATTGACCAAGCTTCTTGAGAGAAGGAACACAAGAGAGGTTCCTGGAAGGCTTTGTGCCTGGACCAGGCACTTTCTCTCAGGCCTTTTAAAAAATTCATATTAGTGGTCCACGGGATTTAAAATTATGAATTTGGTGGTCCCTGAGGTCCAAAAGGTTGGAGACCCCTGCACTAGCAGTAGGTTGGAGTCAGAGATAAGACATAAACAGAGAAGTAAAGCCTAGAGAGATACAACTAGTACATCAGAATAAAGTGAAATCTTCTAAGTGAGGAAGTGAGGTTTTAACAGACAAGCCAGTCACTCTTGCTCAGCCTACCTCATCTCACAGATTTGTTGTGAGGGGAAATAGAGGAGGAAAGAGTATTATCTGTGTTTACCACTTTAGGTTATTTATAAAAAATAATAAAAGCAGCATACAAATAAATAAAGAAAGAAAAACAAACCCCACATTTATTTTTTGCCTTTTCCTCTGTATCGTCTTATACAACAGTGTTAATTTTGGAGTGTATTCATTTTCAATTGCTTCCAATTTGTTTCTTCGTCCTTCATAATGGTTTCCATTTAGAAGCCATGTTTCCTTTCCAAGAAAATGTAGACAGATATACCATATCTGGATTTTTAGATAAATCTTCCATCTCCACTAATGCTGTTTCATAATCACTGTTAAAGTGATAAATGCATGGGAACCTCTGGCATCTGTTAGCTTGTTCAAGCAACAAGTTAATTATTTAGGCAAAAATGTATGATATTTTGAGGCAGAGAAAAGAAGTATAGACATACAAGATGAAACTTAGTATTTTGTTTCAACTCATTTCATCTTAATACTGAATAAAATATGTTTTATCCCTGAAATTATTCAGTGCTAATCATTCATTTTTGCTAAGGTTTTGTGGAAATTGCTTATATCCATCTCTATATAACACTGCATCCTAAAAAGGTAGCAGCAAATGTGCAAGAATTCAATTGCTCATAGCAACTATATTTTGGGAGTGCAAGAAACTGCTTAATATGGATTGATACAATTATTTTAACCTAGTTCTATATTTTTTGTGACAAAGGACACAGATTCTGCAGCAATTTCTCAGGGAATAGGACACATACCTAGGTTTTGGTAAGGAATGATTGAGTCACAAATGCATCTGTTAACTTGCCCAGTATTGAGTGTCATGAATAGATAGAATCTAGCTTTTCTTTAACAGAAAATCTCTTCCCGATAATCCCATTTATACTATACCACAGGTGAATATGAAATTGTATATTTAACATTCCACTAACAGTCATTAGGAAGATGAATTTGTCCTCCAAATAATTTCTGATTTGCTTGATAGACTAAAAACATCCTAGGTAGATTTTTTTTTGGATTTAGCAAAACAATAGTCTCCCCAAGCAGGCTAACTTTCAGTTATGCTTCAATTGCATGTTCTGTAATGAATTATGAATATATGCTGAATATTAAGAATATTAACTGTATTAATGTAATTAGGTTAAGTGCAGATTCTATTATGAACTAATTTTATGAATGTCGTCTTATTTTTTCTACATCCCTTATTTCCTAAAAAAACTCATTTTTATATCTAGAGATTTAACTTCATTGACTTAATATGGAATTTATTATTAAAACTTTCCCATATCCAAGACAGCAAAGTTATTGTATTATTTATTTGTTCCTATTCTGTTGTGATGTATTGACTCTCCATTATACAGTTACATGGTGAATTTCGGGAATCTGTAAATTTCTGGGTGTTGGCTAGTGGATTCCAAACCATGTTCCTCTCTGTTTTTCCTAGGGTTGGAATGTAGGAGAATAACTTGATGTACAGGTTAGAAATTCATCTTAGTGATACATATCCCTGGCATTTTCTGGATGTACATGTGCAGGAAAATAAGATGTCCTATTGCAGCATTGCTATACTGCCATCATTTTGCTGAATAAAATTCTTAAGTTATTTTCTCTGTCTTTTCCTCACAAACTGCTATGCTCATAAAGATATTTCTAAGAAGGGGAGCCTTCATTCACACCAGCAAGGACATTGAGTATGCATATGTAGACAAATCCATCACAAACCCATCTTGCAAGTACATACACCCCAAACCACAAACCCAACTTGCAAGTATATGTAAAGCACTATTACAGACCTACTATCAATCATCTAAGGAACATACATGTTGGATTTAAATGAATTAACATAACGTACTATAAGAATGGGAAGGAGAAACAGGAAAGGTGCAAGAAACAGTGAGAAACCCAAAGAACATTTAATTACTTCCATATCACCATTTCTCCTCCCTAAAAAGATGTGTAAACCAATGCTCCAGACTTCAGTACTGTGACAATAGTTTTTCTTCATAGGTTTGTTACTTCAGTGCAAACAGTTACTATTTAGGGAGGATGGGAAATATGCAAATTTATCACACCACTACCTTAATACTACTATGTTGTGCTTTCAAAAATCAGGAAAAATCAGCTTCTATGGGAAGCACTTAGCTTGAGCCCAGGAGTCAGGATGGATAGGTTCCTATCACAACTGAGCTGGAAAAATTGACTCACTTGTTGAACCCAGATAATGAGATGAGAGCACACAGGTATGTCTTTATGACTAAACTAGTACCAAGGCAGCTTGTGGAAATCTTAACCATGCTGGGGTTTGCATAATGGTTAATGCTAGTTGGAGGAACCTGCTCCCACTAGAAAGAAAAACATGAATGCATGCAGCATTTCTTTATCTTGTCCATAAGGTTAAGGGACTGAAAACATTACATCCACACTGGCCAAAAACAATTTAGTCCAAAATACAAAAGAGACCTGGCAAAGTACCATATAGAGACAGAGAAATAGATATCTCAGTAACTAGTGAGACCCTTGCTTCCTTCTCAAACTGATACATTTTTGGAAAGAAAATAAACCATATTTGTTCCCAGCAGTGGTTGAGGCCTGTATCAAAATATCTATGTTGATGAAAATAAAAGATTCTAGAAATCAATCATTGTATGGCCATTCAACATATTGCCTATGGTTGCCTATGGCCATTCAACGGGTTGCCTATGGTTTATTTTACATGTGTGCCCAGTTTAAGTAAAGCTTTACATGTTACACCTTACACTTCTACGCTTCCAAATTGTCCTATTGGGTTTGCTTCCCAGGCTTTTCTTTCTGTCTGTTATTTGAACTAGTTTTTCACATCTATTCTAGATACCAAGCCATTTCATTCATAATAAAAAAAGAAGTGCACAAATACAAAAATCATTTTTGAAAAATGTCAAAAAGAGGAGAAAAGGGAAGGGGAGGGGGTCTCAACAGCAACTGTGATATCTATTAGCTGGTATCTTTATAAAATGTCATCTGATCACTGTAATTTAGTTTTCATGAATGTCAGGATTAAGTGATGTCTCCTGTACCATTATGAAGAGAGGGAGAAAAGAGGCTTTTCTAGGCATCCAGTGGGTCTACCTGAAGAGGACTTTTCTCACTAGTCTTGATGAGATCAAAATGAAGATTTAAGAATAAAACAGAAAGATATTGATAATAAAATTATACAGTGGCATGTAAGATAAAATATCTTACACAATATACTCCAATAAATACAACTTTGCCTAATTTTGTGCCCTGCAGATTGGTATAACTCCAAAGGCCATTTCTGGCATCTGATCCAGCAAAGACGACAATTATAGTCCACCTCAACTTGGAGAACAGCAGATTGTGCAAGGCAACTCTCAGACACAATTAACTTTTCCTTGGATTATTTTGACACAGAGCAACACTTAACAGAACACTTTGTAATTCTTAAATCATAATGAGGGGAAACAACTCCACTGCAATTCAGAAACTGTGCTATAACTCTTCTGAGCAGATTTTATAGCATGATTGAGAAATGTAATTCTTATCAGAATTACTGCTGACATCACCAAAACTGCTACAATCTATGCCTTTTATTTAACAGAAGAATAGTAACAGAAGGTTTGGTTCATGTAAGAAAAGCTGATAACGTGGTTTATCTCCCCATCAGCATTTCCTGATTTTCCGGAGAGAGTCAAGTTATGAATTTCTAGGAAAGATATTTATCTTCTGATGTTTGTGGAAAATTCAGAATGTATATACAATGTAGATATCTCTAACCAAAACTAACATTATCAGAGATCTCATACGAGTTTAATTTCTAACCTACTTAAAAAATAGAAAAAACAACAACATTTTTTTCAAACTCATGTGTCTTTTTTAAAAAATAGTCCATCTTTTATTGATTGTATAGTTTTGTGTCTAGCATTCAAAAACATGAATAATATTAATAGCTAAAAAAAATCCAAACCCAGAAAGAAGGAAAGATCATTCACAGATTATCCCTGCTAAAATAAGAAAAGCTATTTGAACTAAAAGTTGTTAATCACTTATTGGATACAACAATGTCTTTAACTAAACTAAGCAATGAGTTTGCTTTTTAGAACTTCCATTAAACAATTACACCCATTTTGTCACAGTTAGCTAGTTGGTGATTACACTTCAAATCCATATTGTTCAAATTCAGTTTTCAGAATAAAGAAAGAGTTTTTAAAAAAGAGTATAGAGAAAATACTTCTATCCTCTTTTAGTTCTGCCTTCCTTCACTGCGCAAATGGATTCCCCAACAGCCCTAAAAAAAGGCTGTGGTATATGCTTTATATGATGCAAAAATCTAAGTTGGTAACATATGGCAATTATTATGCTATGTAATGCCATTATGCTGTTTATGCTGTAGAACAGATTATGTGCTGGTTAACATGTCAAAGAATGTAATTCTGCTGCAGCTTGTAAAATTTAGGCTTCATCCAATATAAATTTACTTTTTAAAAAAGTGTTATCAACTGAAAAGATATATTCCTGTAACATATGTAATGTGATTTGCAAAGTTTATGTAGCCCTACAGTGTGTCTGGGGTCCAAAAAATTATTTCTGCTACTCATGCAAGTGGATATTTTCTACTCACTCCATCAGACTAATAGTTTTTGAACCATCCAAAAAGATGGTTTTTCATATTCATGAAAAAGCTAGTTGACAATCCTGCTTGAGTTTTGAAACTGTTTGTACTTTTGCCAAGCTATTTGAAAGGTGTATTCCTCTTTATCTTTGATATATATTAGGATACATATTCACAATTATTGAAACAACAGTGGTGGTAAATATTATCAAATATTAGGGATACCTACCGTGTAGCAAGTTTATGGCAAATCACACCAGTATCTGTTATGACTTCGCTTAGCCTCAATTCTAGATGGACCTTTCCCTGAAATGTAGAATTGCAAAAAATAAGACTATATGTATACAAGTATGATTGGTAAAAAAATATATACAAAAATATTGAAGTTATTGATGGATAACATGAAATCTTGCAATCAATCAGCCTATCAAATAAATAATGGAAGGAGAGAAATTAATAACAGATATAGTTTCAAGATAAATAATCATGCTATTTTAGTTCAATAGCTTAAATAAAAAATGTGATTATATCTGCCTCTAAATTGCTGTAAATTAAATGTAAGTATTAAATGCTTATATTTATATATGCTGTAAATTAATTATAAATAATTAAACATATGCCTCTAAACTGCCTGTAAAGAATTAAGTATAAATGACATTCGTGTTGATGATCAGGAAAAGTCCACAATCCATACTGAGCCAATTATCATCGCAAGCAAAAAATTAAAAATCCAGAAACAGAGGAACAGACTTTAAAAATTGGATTTTATATTTTCAAAAATGGAAAACAGCTACAAAATGTGCTTGCTTCTTTTTCCCGGCAAATTCCCACACAGTGTCTGATGCAATGTAACATTACTTCTCTGCACAGCCTAGACTATCGCCTAATCTGCATGACTAGAAATTCTCCCTCCAAGAACATTATCATCTATGGACAAATTGGGGAGTTTTATCTATCTTTCTTCTCTGATGAAAACTTTTTGGAAATTTTTTCCTAACGTTAAGTACATAGTGTACATTGTGAGAGCAGTTCCTAAAGGTAGTTTATCTCAGAGAAATGGATAGCATAATTTCTCTGTTTTTCAGTCTTGAAAAAAATTGGTTAAGTATAAAATAATTTATTTCACAACTTCCATCCTTATACGTGATGAAACAGTATCACATATATGAGTTTACCGTTGATTTAGCAAAATCCTTCGTGAGACCTGACAGGATAATAAACTGCAGCATGAAAATGTCAAGCACTAGGGGAAAACTATGAAACTAGCCAGAGAAATTAATTTTCAAAAGCCTACTGACAATCATCAGGCATGGGACATGATGGTACAGAATATTAAAAAGCACTTTTTCAAAACAGCTTCCTTTTCAAAACAAGAAAAGGGAAGTACTATTATTACTCAGATATAACAATTATAAATAGGGCTGCATTCAAGATTTTAAATGGCTGGGCTAATCAGATTTCAGTTGTAGTAGATTTTAAATGCACTTTTTTTCTTTTTTCTTTACAAAAGTCACAAGCAGCCAGCAGCACCTAGCTGATCTTGGCTAATCTTAAAAGCGCTAAACTGGGTCAAACATAGGAGGTGGGTCAGTAATTACTGTACTAGGAAATCCCAAGACATCTAAATTGAAAAATATTTTAAAACAAAAAGTAATCAACAATTTGGAATACAACATGGATGCAACATCCATGGAATACTACATGGATGTAGTCACTGGGACTCAAGTTTGATTCAAGTGTGACTTTACTTATTTTTTCAAAACAGGTAGCCTTTAAAAAAATTAAAACTTCTCAAAATAATAAATACAGGTCCAGACATATGTGAAAAGGGAGGGGGGGGTTACTGGATTTTCTATAGGATTATAGTCTTGTAAACTGCATAGAATCATTGAGTTGAGCCATATATATTTTGTTAATAAATAATGAAATAAAATAAAATAAATAAGATATTGCTAATTAGAAAAAAATATGTATAACAATTAGATGCCAGGTCCCACATTTAGGAAACTTTGATGTCCATCATGCTGCAACCTCTCCATCTCCATCATCAATTGTTGCCAATAACTTGGAAAGATGAAGAAATGCAGAATAAGAACACTCTGCATTTGGCTGTTGTTATCTGTTAAACATAAAATTTTCTCCTTGTGCAGAGATGTCTGAAGGCTTGTCAAAAAAGTAAAGATGCTATCTGCAATAGGACAACCGAAGTTCCATCAAGTTTTTAGGTGCCTCACAGCTGTCATCTTGAGTTTGACATCCCTTGTATAAATAGATGCAATTACGAAGACAGAAGGATAAATGCAATGCTTTCCCATCTCTAGTCAGTCTCTATGTGGGTAGAAGGGCGACGCTTTTCACTAGAGCCCTTTTTGTGAAGACTGTCTGCAGGTAATCCTCACTTATGACCTAATTGGGACCAGAATTTCCATCATTAAGCAAAATGGTCTTCAGACAAGCATTTCATGATTGCACTGCTTAAGAGATGGGGAAATGGGCAGATGGATTGAGTTCAAGTACATGCTGAAGTTGTAGATGTGGGTGGGCTGCCAAGAGCCCAAATTCTGATCACATGATGATGGGGTGCTGCAATGGTTGTAACTCTGAGGAACAACCTACACAACTATTCCCTTTCCTTCTTCCCTGTGTACACTTGCCATACAAGAATAATGCAAGAATAATATTTGGAGAGAGGATTAAACTTTAACATAGTTTCAATCTTTGTGCTTCTGTCCAATACAGACTGTTTACAATGCCATGTGGAGATGACAATTGCAAACAATTACTCAGGCATTTCAAGGGTTCAAAAACAACATTACACTTTTTTAAAGTAATCTGTGCTATAACCATCTGAGATGGACATTGTAAATATATCACTTTCAAAAACATGCCACTTTCCCATGTGTCCATTTCCAGAATGAAAGTAGAACGGGAAATGCAATTGTAATGCTTTTCATTGTGTACATCATTATTGCGGGGTGAAATACTTCAGGGTTCCATTTTAATTCCAGAATATGCCAAGTAAACTGGGTTTTGTGGTTTTCTGAGAATCAAGCTTCCAGAACAATTGTAATTTGTAATGTTCTGGAAGTGGCCCAACCCTAAAAGGGCCAAAGGTTCAACTTTAGTTAGAAGTTATTTTCTTGAGGTGCTTCTGCAGTTCTGAGGGGTGCTATTGCCAAAATTGGCTCTATTTTATGGACTTTTATCAGCACATCAAGACAAGAAGGATAAATAGTAAACATCTTATCTGAATTTAGCTTCATGACACTCTTTGACTCGCCTCCAAATTATCAGACTTAGATCTTTCTCTTTTTAAATTAGATTAGTGTTAATGTCTACATTCAACCTTCTACATCAAAGGTAGGCAATTAATTTTCCCAAAAGGCCAAATAAGAAACTGGGACTGTTATTGAAGGCCACACCAATAGCTCCAGGCTGCATTACACCCACTTGCCCGCAAGAAAGCACTTCACTGAGGCAGTAGTAGGTGGCCAAGCTTGGGTACACTCATGCAATAACCACCGCCACTTCCACTAGGCAAGAGACAAGTGCTGCACAGGTGCAGAAAAACACCTTCTTGCCAACTGAAGGAGCGCATGACAGCTGTGCAGAACTGGACCTGACTCAGCTTCTTCTCCTGCCTCTTGTGGTGCGCTTATTTGCATTTGATTTCTAATTTCCAATTGACCCTACACATGCTGGACAGGAACAGCCGAAGAGGCAGATGTGGCCCAGAAGCTGTAAAATGTACAAGTCTATTCTACATTCTCTGATCAGATACACCTGACTTGTGCAAACCCTGAAGGAAACAAAGCAACAGAATAACAGAGTTGGTAGGGACCTTGGAGGTTTTTTAATCAAACCCTCTGCTCAAGCAGGAAGCCATATACCATTTCAGACAAATTGTTGTCCAATCTCTTTTTAAAAACCTCCAGTGTTGGAGCACCTGCAACTTCTGGAGGCAGGACGTTCCACTGACCTAAGTTGTTCTAAGTGTTAGGAAATTTCTCCTTAGTTCTAGGATGGTTCTCTCCTTGATTAGTTTCCATCCATTGCCTCTTGTTCTGCCTTCAGGTGCTTTGGAGAATTGGTTGACTCCCTCTTCTTTGTAGCAGCCCCTTAGATATTGGAACACTGCTATCATGTCACCCCCGGTCCTTCTTTTCATTAAACTAGACATACCTAATTCCTGCAACCATTCTTTATGTTTTAGCCTCCAGTCCCCTAATAATCTTTATTGTTCTTCTCTGCACTCTTTCTAAGAGTCTCAACATCTTTTTTTTATATTGTAGCGACCAAAGTCCATGGATCCTCTACGGATCAGGCAAAGATAGTATGTGGCCTACTAAGCAGCCTTGTACGGCCTGTATTTTTAAAAAAAGTCAGTGAATTCACCTTTACATTGGATCACTTAGAAACTAGGGCATAAACTCAAGCCACAAACAATTCATGTTTATCATTGTTTTCTGTTTTTCTGATTTTATTGCAATTTACTTGATTATTGTGAACAGTTTGAGATGTTGAAAGTCAGGCAGCATAGAAGTTATGATGATGATGACGACACATTAAGCCAATAATTATTTCAAAATGGTTTATTAAATGAATTTACTTGCCCTTTGCCAAACATTATGGTTTTAGCAAACCAGTGTAGTCTGCCCCTGAAATTGACCCTATCTGTTGATCTTTTGGAGAAATTTGCTGCCAGCAAGGCAGCTGACAGTGGAGGTTAACTGGTTGGCTTCTTTGAATTACTGTTAAAACCACTGTGTCAAATCTTGCTTAAGGGGATGTTTTATTGTAGCTTAGAGGCCTGAAACCAGACTAGTGAGTCATGACCATGACAATATGAGGTTCTTGCAAGCACATGTTCTGTGCCGCCTGCAAAAAAAAATAAAAATCAAATGAATTGGGGGGGAAAAAGATTGAAAGTAAAAGGAACAACATTACGAGGTCAGATAAACTGTGCTGGAGGCCGGAAATTTTAGTTTTGATTTCATTGAGACAACACAGCAAGAGGAAGTGAATGAGACAAGGGCAATTTAATGATTACATGTTTAATTAAATGATCTCAAAGAGAATGTATTCCTTGGATTTTAAAAAAATATGCCAACTTTTGGCTTAATTTGCTTAACTACTTGCTAGTATATCCCACATTTTCTTAAGGAGCTCAAGCAACGTTTCCCCCCCTCCCCAATACTGTGACACATATACAGCTGAAAGAGTGATGGCCTATAGTTACCCAAAAAGCTTCCATGGATAGTTCTTGTCTTGCTCCAATACCATAATTTTGAACTAGAGTGTAATTGCTGCCGTAAATCAGCAGCATAAAACGCTCTCAAGATTTCTCATTCTGGAAGAATACAATAAGACTGAATATACAAGGCAGTTTATTTCTGCAATACATTTCTTACACCCCCCCCCCCAAACTTTAAGTTTGGTGTTTCTTTTATGGGGCAGGGGGAGAAAGGATGTATGTACACTTTGCATTGTTATGCTAATCTTGCTTCCCTGCCTTTAATTTTCTGATCTATTTACTAAAATAAGGCAACTATTAAATTACTAACCTACCACTGACATACCTCACTGCCTCGCTCCTCTCTTGTAAATTTAAATAATTGAATTTGCTAGTCATTTATTCAATTTGCAATGCACAGTTTCATTCAAAGGCCATACAAGCAATTAAAGTGGGTCACTGGCTGCTTTATGCCCATCTCACACAGGAAAAATACTAATAAATGACCATATTTGCACCCTAGAATGAAGGTGAAGACTCCAATATTGATTTGCAAGGCAAAGTATTCCAGTGCATTCAAATGAAGCTGCACACATTTGTATTGTAAACTATGTCAAAGTACATTTCTGGAACTTTACTGAACAACAAAAATATTTTCAGAGTTCCTCACTTTCATCACGTGATTGGTTACTAATATAAATTTCCCCACAGTTGCTTGGATTGGATAGAATCTACAATAAGTACATAGGAATACATTAGCATATTGAACTTAATGTCTGAATTGGCAACCCAAACAGAGTAGGTTCAAAAACAGGAGCAGAGCATTCTAATTAATTCCAGTTAGTAGGTCTGAACTCTGCAAAGGTTCAAGGGTTCCTGAGCACAGCATGTTTATAGTGTAACATTTCTTACAGTTGAGCAGGCAAGCAATAATTTTTTTTATTTCTTTGGGAATAGAGAAAACAAGAGCTATAAAAAAAACCTGATTGTTTATTAGAGGAAATGGTCACACCCTTTTGTTTCCTGGGTGGGGAGAGGCTTGCCTGGAAATAGTATTTTTTCACTTTCACATGGTCTGTGTGGTTACACTTCAGCAGCACCTTTTCTGAACTCTATAAATGATTAATTCAAATCAGTTGAGCAAGCATTGTTAAAGCAGCTACAGAATTATAGCCACGCTATTTGTTAACCATTTATAGATTCCTAAATTAAACTTCTCAGCCTGTGATCTGAAACTCATCCCATAAAAATGGGCTACCTTATGCTCTACTCTTACCATAAAAATGAGAATATATATATTATGCAATCAGAAATATAAAACATAATCCAAACATGATGGCGCCCAGTTGATATCCAACTTCTAAAACTGCAGAGCATTCTTTTAGTGTAGCCTAAAAGAATCCAATAGTTAAAGAACCTAAAACCTAATCCAATAGTTAAAAAAAGGAAGTGGGCTCATTGGAAATTACAATGTTCTCCTTGATTACTGTATTTCTATGAAAACATCAAGTTACCTTACAATTCTGACAATGGAAATTAAATTGTCTTAGATTATTCATTCCTTGCAGAATATTCTTGAAATCAAATTAAATCATAGGGTTTGAGAGTATAGGCTGTACCATTTGCATTAACAGATCTGATTCCAGAGGTGCCCAGATGATATAAAAGTGTATGCAGTGACTTCATAATCCTACTCCATGCCAGGTTACAGATTATTGTGGCCAGATTGTGACCAATTCCAAAAAAGACTTTTAAAAATTCTCTTCCAAACACCGAGAAGCATGTTCTCTTCCACATTTTAGCTCATGGATCTACACTAATTCTAGAATTAACCTTGACATTCAGGCCTGCAGACAAAAAGGGTGAAGACCAGAAGGACAGACATATTTTGGAATCGAGATCTGTTGAGTCTCCAGGATCAGTTGATCAGGAGGACAATGTCTAATTGTCCCAAATGTGCCTGCAGCATCGCACCTAATAAAATGTGAGCACTGGAATTGTATACAATAACATTGTTTCACCCATTGCTTTTATCAGTGAAAAGTCTATTTTGTGCTCTACCCACATCCTCCCTGCTAGTAATTAAATATGCAGGTGGCTGTTATGAACTATTCACAGTAGGCAATTTCATTTTGTGGGAAAGAAGAACCTAGATCAGGGGTGTCAAACTCAATTTCATTGAGGGTCGCATTAGGGTTGTGTTTGACCTCATGGGCGGGGGGGGGTATGGCCAGGGGGAAGCGTGGCCAGCTCAATATCACTCGTGTGATCAAATGCCACTTTTGCTAGTAGCCGCCCTGGAAACAACGAAGGACCAGCCCGTGGTGCCTCTGCCAAAATAACAGAGCCTGGTAGGGCTGTGTGAGGCCCTTCAGAGGTACATTTTCACTGGCAGCAGGAGGCTGTGTACAGCCCTCCCTGACTCCGTTTTCATTGGCAGAGGCACTGTGGGCCAATCCTTTGCTCTAAACACTTTGCGGGGCCCGCAGGCCTTGAGTTTGACAGTTTTGTTATCAACACTGTGGAAATGATTGGTACTGCCCTCTTTCAGGATATTTTTCTTTACTTCCTACTCCAAAATATAGATCCAGGGATTCTAATGGTTTTCCATCCAAATACTAACTAGCTCCATGCTTGATATTTTTTTTAAGATCAATCAAGTAGCATAAGCATTTTTTATCATGAATGAGTAAGAACAGCCTCACTTTGAATAATTTAATGATAACCTCACCAACGCTATTCCCAGCTCTGAAATAGCCTCCTAGGTGACAGTAAATTGGGAGGTAGTTTATTATATTTTCAATACTAAAGACATTGTTATTCTTTCAGATCTTTTAATATTATAAAGCTGTGACAGAATGCAATGGAAACTTCAAATTTCTTTTAGCTATTTTAGTCTGTGCTCTCTATAAATTATTGCAAATTGCACATTACTTTGTTTAAACCACTACTTTTACATTAAATATTTCAGAGATATTTTAAAATGATTTAAAAGCTACCAATAGGGCAATCTATAAATTTTCAGACTAAATATACCTAAATGATAAATACATATTTTATGTATTTATCAACATTTTTACACTGCGCAAGATCAAAATTGTCTTTTCAATTCACAACACAGAGATAAAACCATAAAATACAAGAATGTAACATAATGCAAGTATGTTATACAAGTATGAAGTAAATATTTATAATCAAGCTTCAAACATAAAGAAGCTGGCTTTTACAAAGAAAAAAAATAGAGGAAGTGATAAACTGCATAAAAATACTCTAGCATTTATAATTAGCATTTAAATTCCATGTCCTAAATAAGTACTTTTTTTGTAATGTACTGCAAAAATAGGACTCATGCTATAAATAATCAGCAGTCTCCAAGAAAGCAAGTCCCTCATCTGCTTGTATATCAACAATATAGTGAGTATTGGCAACACATAAAGGCCATATAAATATTGATTCACTTCACAAGACAAAGGAGGCTTCTTATGTCTCACAGGAAATAAATACTATGAACACTGTGTTTGTTTTCAACTCCTGCTGTTATATTAGCTAAGTCCAAGTCCAATTTAACACGTATTAATAGCTATTACCACATATGCTGTAAAAATAATAGCTAATGGGGCTATTTTGATATATCAGAATATTAGCATTTTATAAAGCGATTTAAATAAAATTGCAAGGATATTCTGATTTAAATTCTAACATTGCAATAGACAAAGAAAGTGAGATAGAAAAATAGGAGGCTAGGAGAGGAAGGTAGAAATGTTTTTCTCCCCCCAAAAAATCTGTTTTGCATTCATTCAAATTTATTTGATACTTTAAATCTAAATCTAAATATATTCTAAACATTATTCTTTAATTATCTATAAAAGTACAATGAATTTGGAATAAATCAAAATATATTTCAATGGTAAAAGCAATGCAGGAGTTTTAGAAGTTAATGCATCTAAAACATCGGTATCCAGGCTTTTGGCTTGTATGGGCTGCATTGAGTGAAGAGCAATTGCCTTGGGCCACATATTAAATATATAATATATCTGATATATAGGTAGTCTTCAACATGCAACATTTCATTTAGTGATTGTTTGAAATTACAACGGCACTGAAAAAAGTGACATGAACATTTTTCACACTTGCAACTACTGTGGCATCCCCCTGGTCACCTGATCAATATTCAGATGCTTGGCAATGGATTGATATTCATGATGACTGCAGTATCATGCAATCCCCTTTTGCGACCCTCTGACAAGCAAAGTCAATGGGGAATCCATTCATTTAACAACCACATTAATAAGTTGACAGCTGCAGTGATTCACTTAGCAACTGTGGCAACAAAGGTCATAAAATGGGGCAAAACTCACTTAAGAAATGTACATCAAGGACTACCTGTCATATCATAATGTTAAAAATTTAGATCTTGTGGGGTCGTATTACTAGCTGTCCAGGGCCGCATGTGACTCACAGGCTTGACATGCCTGATCTAAACCAAATTGTGAAATCAGAAATGAAATTAAAAAAAACAGTCTCAGAAAATCCAAATTCCTCTTAAAATAATTTGAAAAAAAACACCTGACTACCAATTAGCTGATCTAACATATCCTTACTAGCCATGAATGTAAAAAAAAAAAAAAGGTACCAGCAATTTTTAGACCTAGATTAACCTAAATTTTATATTATTCCATGACCTTATCGTGTGGCTAAGATTCAACTTTTCATATCCCAATCTCTTCCAAAAATACCTTGCAGCTGTTAATGCTGGAAATACAGTAGAAATTTCACCAAATAAGATTGGGAAGGTATGCAAAGCATGACTTCCACAATTATTTCAAGAGACTTAATTATAGCTCCACTCTGTATCAAATGACCAGGAAGGAGACTTAGAATAGAGACCTTAGCAATTTTCTAAGAAATTCTCCCTTTCATACAGATGCGCTAGAGATTCGTTTTTAAATACCTTGGCAGAACCCTTGACATGACCTAAGCCATTTTTAACTCAATTCTTCTTTAACAGAAGGATTTAACAGGATTAAACAGAAGGATTTAACTTTAACAGGTTCTCCTCCTAGATCAAATTCTGTTCTGTTCAAGTTTAGAGAGTTACCATGCTGGCTGATAGAGAATCCTGAATCCATCTACATAATTTATCTCCACCATTCCATTAGCCTGAAAAGAATAAAGAAGACCAAGCCTCTTCCAAGATATTAAGGGTACGTAAAGATTTGTTGACTTGATCACTTGCATTTTAACAGCTAAAAGTCCTGGATAATTTCCCATTATGTGAAGACTAGATATCTCTGTCTTCTACTTGGATATGGGAACAAATAATGTTTCCAACCATATCTGGATAATTTAATTTAAGTTAAGACTCTTCCCCCATATTCAGTGAGACAAGGGTGATTTTGGAGTGTCTGTTCTCCTCCAGAAGAAGCAGATTTGTCTAGCATCTACATGAATGTGTCTCAGTGATCACTAGGTGATCAAGTGATAGCCTTAACAGGTAAACTCCAACATTATTCTATATCACACAGAATATCACTTATATGCAATAGCTCCTATTTAACAAAAGTTAAACGAATTATCTGAGACTTCGTAATATTTCCTCTTTCCACTCGGAAGGAAATATAGTGGTTTCCGCTGAATGCCAAGTTAACATAGTATGTTTATTACAACACAGCAACTTTTTATAAAATTAACTTCTTGGGATACATGTGCAACTGTGATTATCCAGGAAGTGACTGAAACATCCTCCATGCAGTTACACTGATATATAATATTTTCAAAAATAATGGGATCCGAGAACATTTCTCTTTTAATTGTTACAGTCACCATAATCATAAAGACCATGGAAGAGACAATCTTACCTGCACTTCTGAATCAGCATCAACATGTTGCAGTTGAAACCAAGTGTCTCGATTATGATATTTCTGCAAATCTTCCTTCAATATTGCTACTTTTCCTGCAAATAGATCAAATTGAACGTATCATGATGAATATAAATATTGTTATATAACAGCCTTCCTTACTTTGGGATATACAGTACTACAACTGCAATTCCCTTAATTCCAAACAAAAGTCCATGTTGGCTGGAAATTGCAAGAATTAAAATCCCACCATACTATCAAGGTTCCAAATTGGGGAAGTTACAATATATATATTAGGTAAAACAATCTGTAAAATGATTTTGTTTAAAAAATTATTTATGTAGAGTAGAAAAATACATGCTTTAGATACTAACTGTTCAAGCAATGTTTAAAGAGCAATTATGAAATCAACAAAGTTTACTAATAATGTTATACATCAAGTTCTTCATCTTGAAGAAAAGCTTAACACTAGGAGTTAGCTTTTTGAATCCAAATATTCAATCTCTAACAAGCCTCTTCAGCTGGGATTAGAGACCATGACTTTTATCTAGAGTAATTGCATTAAACTGCACCTAAAATTTTTCTATACAAAATGAAAGTTTCAAGCATGTTGAAAATTACACTTGACCTGGTGTTACTTAATTATATAAAAATGAATTTCACTTTTTATAACTTTTCTATAGATTAATATGACCAGAAGACCCAAATCATCTAACAAATTATATCAAGGACTCGAAAAAGGATTTGTTTGACAATTGTGTCAAGGGCATATTGTTCCAGTTGCTTACAATGCTTTGGATTTTCTCTCAGCCTGAAAGCTACTTCTGTCAATTAATAAACTCTCTGAAAACAGTATGGGAAGGGAGGTTGCAATAAGAAAAGCAAACTGGAAGATTTGAGAGGCTATCTTGCGCAGCTTTCACACAACCTGATTATTAATACTATGACAAAAAGTAAATTGTAAATCTTAGTTAATAGCATATTTCCCATTGCAATATTCTTGCTATACATAGTAGCATCTTGTTGATCGAAGGACGTAGCATCACTCTATCTAAACATTCTGCTTAAGAAATTCTCATGACTGAATTCTGGATTTATATTTGCTACATAAATGAAAGCTTTGGCTTCTCATCTGCCCTCCTAGTTTGTAAATTAGGACAGAAATAATTGTGTATCTGTCACATGAGGGCACCCGGTATAAGACTCTTTTATCCTTTCAGATAAGTGCTAAACGATCAGATGATGTAGCATGTTTCCTGTTTTTAACTGAAGGTCACAGAGGCTGAACTGTTCATTGCATGGCTGCTAAGAATTCTGTTGTTAATTTATGCTCTCAGTTCCCAGCATTTGGCCTAAAGCATTTTCAAAGCCTCTTTTAAATGTCCCATAGTTAAATCAACCCAGTATCCTAGATGTTGGCTTCAACTCCTAATACACTCATGGACAGGGTCACACAGTTTATTGGCCACCATACAATGTCCAAGATGTTTTTCATCTTCTCAAACTAGCCTACAATCTTTGTACCTTTGGGAAGCTTCTCATCCAAACATCATCCAAGCTGAACCCCATTTAACTTCTGAGCACCAACCAGTTCAGACAGGCAATGTCTAAATAGTCCATTAAATTTTCTTTTGAATGCTTTTATCAAATTAAAAAGGAACCATTTCAATACTTTCCTAAATAGTATCCTGAAGTTAGTAAATTGACTTCCCTATTGATTTTGCTTATCAGAAGGTCACATGACAGTGCATATCTTTTTATATAACAGGCTTAGCAAAAGCCTAAATATAAAACACTGAATTCATATTAAATATATTAAATTTAAGTAATTTAATGTACTTCGGAGAAGATGTATTATAGGTAGTCCTTGACTTACAGCCATTCATTTAGTAACCATTTCAAGTTACACTGACACTGAAAAATGTGTCTTATGACCATTTTTCACACTTGCAACTGTTGCAGATCCCTGTGATCACATGACCAAAATTCAGACCGTTGGCAACTGGCATGTATTTAAGATAGTTGCAGTACCCCAGAGTCATGTGATCACCTTTGTGACCTACTGACAAGCAAAATCAATAGGGAAGCCAGATTTACTTAACAACCGTGTTACTAAGTTAACAACTACAGTGATTCACTTAATAACTGTGGCAAGAAAGGTTGTAAACTTACTTAACAACTGTTTTGCTTAGCAACTGAAATTTTGGTCTTAATTTTAAGTAGAAGACTACCTTTATATTGGTAATTGTGTGGGTCCTAATTAGACGTCTATGCATGGAGAATCACTTTCCATTCATATGCAGGCTGTATTCCAGTGGAGTATCCCATTGGGCAAGGAAAGAAGCCATTTTCAAGATTTCAGCCCTTCTCTAAACCCTTCCCAATGGTTTCATGGGATTCCTCATCCTTCTATGCAGATGTAAATGAGTGAAGGTACCTCCCATTTCCTTGGTAAGAAAACCCCAAAGGTAGATATTGTGGAGGATTAGTCCCACTAGCAGAAGAAAATTGATTACCCACCTTCATTATTTATAATAACCTTTCCCTATCCAGTGAGCTGGATTATATCCAGCTATATTATATCTTGAATATACCTGATCAGGGAAGGCTGATTTAACATTTATGTACAAAATTTAGAATATGAAATGTATTATTATGGTTAGTTGCGCAGTCAGTCAGAAGTTTCGACTAGATTTGGCATTTTTATCCCTCTATCAAGTCCTTCCCAAAGGTTTGGGATAGGCAGATCTTGTTGTTTGATGGTATTAAAGGTATCATCGCATGGTGTAAGCTGTTCCAAGTAAAGCTGCCTTTTGCATTTGACTGATGGGGATTTGGGAGGCAGCAGTTCTTGGTCCAACTTACTTTCTCTGATAGTTATGTCTCTGCACTGAAAACAACTAATAGATTTTGATTTGGATTAGTGTGAGCTATCTACCCTACCTATACATTCTTTGGATCCAACTAAAGATATCCCAAAGTACAGACGGACAGTTTTGGATCCACATATACAAAAAGATAGCAGATATTTTTTTTGCTATTGTGAATTCACAGGTGCCTCCTTTGTGGCACTTGGATACTGTTATATTTTCCATGCTCTGCACAAAAGGGCATTTACTCTGGTATAAATGGATAACCTGCCTTCAACAGTTATAACAGAGACATAATAATATGCCTTATCAAGATTGTTGTTCCAGGGGTTCAAACACTGAAGTTGTGCCTTTGGCATGTGTATGCCTAAGTTGCCCTCTGTTTCATGTCTGCTGTTTATTGAATCATTTGTCAGCAAACTTTGCCAATTAACTCAGTCTCTGTGAGATGAATTTGTTGAAACACAGAGGAAGGTCAAGAGATATTTAGTTATATCAATGGACATAAGCAGCACCCTAAAAATTTGGGATTCCATTTATTATCATAAATTCTGACTTTGTTAAGTCACATAGAGTGCTGGTCTCAGGCTGGCAGACAATTTTCAATCCATCCATTCATCCTGGATGATAGTGCCTTATATGGAAGGGAAACATACAGGTATATGGGCAAAATGTTTCTCTTTTTGGATGTCACACATCCAGGAAATAGTAATAAGCACTATCTGGGATTGCCATGGTGACTGACTTTGCATTATGCAAGCCTGTTACATCAAAAAAAAAATAGAGACAGAGGGAGAGGAAATGGGCAGCTTAGTGTCAATCGAGCAGCCCAGAACAGCCATGGATCCTACAACAATTTAATAAATATATAGACAGAGAAGACAGCCTTATGTTTCACAGATAAAAACCCTTTGGAAAGTTTTTGTAAATAGAGTCCGGTAACACAACTTTGCAATACAAACATATAAAATTGAATGTGCGTGATAAAAATTACGACCCAGGAAGCAGCTTTTTGTTTCCTCTCTCTGTTTTTTTTTCTTTTGGACACATACTGTTCTTTTCTTGTTGTACTGTTTTGTTTGCGATGCACACTGCCCAGAATATTTATGGGATCTGGCAGTCTTATGAATTTGACAAATAAATACATTCTCCACTGAAGCGTTTCTTTAGTTTCTTTCTAAATCTCAATATGTAAATATGTATATCCTAGTGTTGCCATTTGTTATATTATCCCATACAACTAAACTTTTTTAAGATTAAAAAGCACTTTGATATTAAAACATCTACATTTAACCTGAGAAGAATAAAAAATAGCCAAATGCTAGCCAACAGGTCTCTGGATTTTTTCTAGATCCAGAAGTGAAAGTATAGTATGACATTCGCAGTAAAGTGACCTAATTGCATCAACGTTGCCAATACATCCTGGTCTCCTAACTTACGCACAGGTATATACACTGCAGCATTTGCAGCACATACTTTGATAAAATCAAGTATGAGTTGCTCCCCTAAGAACACCTATGGAAATATGAGAAATATGCAGCAGATACTTGACTATGCTTCAGTAGTTCAGTTAAGCTGAGACCAATGTTCAATCCCACCAACAAAAAAAACTGAGGATAAGTTGTATATTATACTTTCTCACCTTAATAAAAACTTATTTCTTTATACCTATGTGCTATCTTGGCAGATTTGCAGAAACAATAAAAACATAACAAAACATGTTCTGAATTGTAAGAAAGTTTAGGAAATTAGAGAAATAACTGCATTCCAGACCATACGACTGTACAAGAATATTTTAAATGAATGCTCTCTTTTCTCTTTTCCTCATTTCCTTACCTACTTTTTTCCCATTTGCCTGAACTTTGCTCATTGTTTTCCTCATTGCTACAATGCTTTGAGAATCCCTAGCAGCACCTCTGCTGAAGAAGGAAACATCTTCATCTTTTTTTTTTGCTTCCAAAATGTCCTCCTGACTCACTCCTTTTGTTTTCTGCTTGCCTGCCTTTTCTAATTGTGATTTAATTTCATCTGCCTGTCCCAGAAATTAAATCATCTTTGGACTTTGGGCTATTCCTCAACCACCCCAAATTTAATATTTTGCACACTTTGCACTTGCATTCTGAGAACCAAAGATTTCCCCAAGGGAAAAGAAAGAAAGAAAGAAAGAAAGAAAGGAAGGAAGGAAGGAAGGAAGAAAGAAAGAAAGAAAGAAAGAAAG
>JANHFL010004915.1:35920-50933 GCA_032468155.1 Oxyrhabdium leporinum
TGGGATTTGAACCGCTAGATTGAATCAGCAGAAGTGGCCTGCAGTTCAACACTCTAACCACTGTGCCACCTAGGCTAATTTGGCTGCAAGTGAGACTGGACATATGGTCTTTCCCCCTTAAACTGGATTTCCAAACTCTCAGAACCATCAGCCAGGAATTTGGTGGTGATGGTGGATATAATATGTGTGAGGGTGTACATGGTTTGTACTAGGAAGAGGTTAAATTAGGAAAAGTATGGGAGTTACACATACTATACATGCAAAAGTGGGATGGGGATGGGAGAGAAAGGAGGAAAATTGTCTAAATGCTCTGGTTTATAGTTTGGGCTTTGTATTTCAAATTAGCTCTTCCAATCACTTGACTAACTTTGGGAAGAGGGGTTGGTTCACATTCTATTTAGGACTTTTATGGCTCTATGAAATGATTTTACAGATGCTGTAAAAATCAAGAAATTAAAGGTTACTGCAGATTTGTGACAGGATCATCTTCGAAATCATTGGATCCCAAGAATAAGTGGAACACTGATCAAAAAAATCATTTGTTGAAAGGATGTCATCTTGAGTAAGGTGACACCACTATCTTCATAAATTATGCTTGATGCTACTTTGAAACTGCAATAAGGAAGGTGGCAAATTATGGAATGATCTACCATTTCTATGAGTATAGTCTAGAAAAATAGTACATCTGCCAAAAATGTGGTATTTGGACATAATATCTTAAGAAAAAAAATGCAATATAGGTTTCAAGTTTCTCAGAACTAAGCAAAACTATTCAGTTGACTCAAATGTTCTTCCAATGCCATAGATTGAATCCCCAGAAAACAAAGGCTTAATTTACACCTACACTCCATATCAAGAAAACAAGGATTTTAGATGAATATCATAAATAGAATACACATATACAATATCTGAACTACTCTTGTCAATTATTTTAATAATCATTAATTTAAAGCTACCTTTTGGCAGAAATTACATAAAGAAGCGGGATGCAACTTTAATTTAATCAACTTTCTCACACAACAGAGGTTGCCAGGCAAAGCGCACATTATGAATAGGTCAGTTGACAATTGAGGGTTTCAGCTGTTAAATCACTGTGCAGATGGCTCTGCATGATAGGGTTTAAAAACTTAGCAGAGATTTTGTTTACCTTTCATAGTGAGAGAGATGTGGCTGTAACTGCACACATCACTACACATTCATTTTGGAATTTTAGTATTATTAGTATACTACATAATAGTAGTGCTATTATGATTTGAATTATGCATTCAAGTACTTTGTCAGGTTTTTTTGATCATAGCCATTTTTGGATTTCAGTCTTTGCAGTCTTTGGGGATTATCTCATTTAAGACTGAGGCTATTCACAACAGCAGAATTTCAAAGTACACTGCTTCAAAAGATACTATTTCATACCTTGTTTCCGATCACCTTAACCATGATAATTTGCAAGCACGGACAGAAATTTACCTTCTGATCCTTTCTGATTACAGAAGAACTACCAAAGGCAGCATCCTGCCAAAAATCCATAAAATTCTCCTTCTTTCTTCCCATCCCCACCAATTTGACAATGGGAGAATGGTTTTTAATAAGTCTTGAAAACTTGAACAATATATGCCTCATAAATGTACAAAATGTTCCTTTTAATAGTCTTATCTAAGTAATTATCTCTATTGGAACACAAATTATACTGGTCATTCAAGCAATCTTTTCTCCACACTTTTTTATTTTAATCTCTCATCATCTTTGCCTTAAAAAAACTAACATAAGGAATAAAGGCCTACATTCTTCTTCTCTGTGCGTTATAAAGTTGGACCAAGAAACAGAATTCCAACATTGTTTCCCTTATATGACATTTGGGGATTTGCACTCTCTTGCTCTCAACTGTAAAAGCTACAGAACTGCGATCTTGATTTTTACTTCAAATAGATGTTCTTGTTAGAAAATGGAACATCTTAATTAGATGCATGTCTGTAAAAGTCTTCCCAGTTCATGTTCTCAGTTTATTTTCAGAGGCATCCATGCTATTTTTACATATACATATAAATAAAACGTTCTATTTTCATGCATGATTCTGATTTCAGGTTTAAGTATTTTTACAGATAATAATTTTCTGTTATTTAAGTCATTGTGCAACAGAATGAATAGCAACAATATTTTCTTCATATGTATCTGCCTAGATTTGATATGTCTCTCATATTTTTTTACCATTTGATGAAAGCTGGGGGGAAAGATGACTGAGGCACAGAAGATTCAGAGACTATACCCAACACACTTTAGCATGAATATAAATTCCCACTGAGTATCCAACAGATTTTATAGCTTCTGCCAAGCTGCAGAATGTTGCAGAAAGACTGGTCCACTGGCAGAAAGCTCTACTCTTAAGTTTCTTGGGGCATTCCTGAAGAAAGCTCACTGGCTTTGTATTTATCACTGACAATGAGGAAGGAAGAGCATTTGGCTATCTACAAGGAACAAATGGTGGAGACCTTCAGCCCATGCATTCCAGAACACTGTAGTTCTTTTAAATTAGCAATTACATCTAACAGAAGCAGTTATTTTTCCTTCCACAATTATCATTAGAAGGGAAGCTTTTTAAAAAAAAAGCAAATGTGGAAGGAGGACTTTCTTACCTCCTCTCTTTCTGCCCTACTCAGCGCAAACTGGCAACATTACGGAAGTCCTTAATTCTTCCTCTATGGAATTACTTACTACTTATTTCAATAAGATTGTTATATTAATATTGGGTTTTACTATTACTTTTATGCTTTTCTATTAGAACATAATAAAGAAAAAGCAGAAATGCAGTCCATCATTCTGTTCCCAAAGCAGTCAGGCACTGAATAACCAAGCAGCAAATGAGCACAGCATCACTCTGTTATTTGTGCACAGCCACCAGTATTTGCATCATATTATCCTGATATGGGGAGAATCTTACAGTAATTATTGTGACTAACAGTTGTTGACAGCATTATCCTTCATTTTTTTGAGTCCCATTGAAAGTCATTGAAGTTGTTTGCCATTACTTTATCTTATGATAACAAACAGAATAATCGATGTGCCATACGAAGAATTATTTCCTTTGTCCATTCTGAATTTTCCACTTTTTTCAGGTTGCAGCATGATGAGATACAGAAAAAAATGTTCCCATCCACTTTCTTAAGACTACGTGTGACTTTAGAAGGCTCTATATGTGCCTATTTTTGAAGCCCCAAGTTCAAAATCTTACAAACTTTCACAACAGTAGAGTTGTCCCAACCTGTTGATTGTTTGGGGTATTCTTCTCTAACTTCATGATAACCTTTTATAGGTCCTCTACCATACCCAGCAGCTAGAAGGCCAGATCATTCTTATCAGAAAATTGAACTCATTGTTTGTAGAGGCTCTTCTCTCTTTCCCTTCCGTTGCTTTTAATCTTGCTTTTGTCAGTGATAGATTACAGATCCCCCTCCCATCCTTTTTTCTTCTCTTTTAAACTCCCTTGGCATTCATCTGCAAAAATTACGCTGAGTGTTACAGGTTGCTCCACGTTTATAAATGTTAACCTTTAAATACGAAGGTATCAAATAACTTATCTATGCTAGAAATCAGAGAGACTGTTTTTCTGTTAATTTGCTTAAATCATTTTAAGGCTTGTAGTCATCATCTTGGGATAGGATATTCTGTTAAGTTAAATATACACTGCATTAATTCCTTTTGTAAGAAAGAAAAATCTATCTGCTTCCTCTGCAATGAATCACTGGGCATAATTTTTCTAACTACAATTATATTCCACTAGTGTTTTTTTCCCCACTCCCCAAATTTAAAAAGCCTCGCATGGTTAGCTTTTCCTTTAAAGAAATAGAACCTAAATCATACAAACTCTGTTCACAGGTTTTACAACAGTACATCATCTTTCATGAAACCTGAAAATCACAACTTTTTTAGATCTGATTCACACTCTAAATATGGTAACATGACAAAGTTGTTACAATACCACTTTATTTCCAGTTTCATCCTAACCATTTTTCTTCACTGCTTATTTTGTACAAAGTAATATTTATTGTAATCCCAAAGACCATGCACTTTAAACTGTAAATAAATTCAGCCTTAACTTAATTTTCAACTTTCCAAACATTAGATGTTTATTGTATTGTTTAAATGTTAACATATAAATGTGCTTTTTAATATTGTTTTTGCTTTTCTTATGTCAATCTTATGTTTATTATGCCACAACTGTTTTTTTAATTTCTTCCTATGGGTCCGACTCCCAAATATGGATTTCCCTAGAGCTGCTTATGAATTATATTGCTACCTTCTGCATTTGCCTATGCCTTTCCTAATCTAAAGCATGCATTTATTTACAGTTTTTATTACAGTGGATTGAGTCTTATTTTTTCTTTCAATTTCTTTTCTTAGTTACTTCAATCATTAAAAACATTAAAGGTTTTCTTTTAAAATGGACTGTAATTATTAAGTAGTTCAAATTAATTTAGAAGCCTGATGGAATGCAATTCAACTAATTTTTAAAAATGTCAGTAAAACAAAGCGGAACAAAAACTTGAACCAAATTGTAGAGTTGAACTATTTCCCATTTGTAATCTGTTTTAAAAATACGTTAATTACCTTACTTAGGTGAGACAAACAAACCTTTTATCTTATCTTATCACACATTATGTCCTCTCAAAGCAATGGGCATCAGCATCCTAAACTGGTCTATTTTTATATTAACAAAGCTAGCAATTTTAGGAGAGAGAAAGAAATCAACAGAAGTCAGTCTAAACAGATTTGTTGGAAGAAATGAATCTCGCATGTTTCATGTTCAGCTGATTTTGTCATTTAATTTAGTGTTTCTGAATCCAGCAGTTCCAAATGGAATGAGACAACTAAGTATCATGTAGTACAGGTAGTCTTCAACTTACCACCGTTCATTTAGCAACCATCTGAAGTTATAACAGCATTGAAAAATGCTTATGACTAGTCCTTGCACTCACAACCATCATCTCCATGGTCATGTGATTTGGGTGTCTGGAAAACAGCAAGTGTTTATGATGGTTAAGAACATCCCAGGATCGTGTGATCACCATTGGCAACTTTCCCAGCCAGCTTCAAGCAAAGTCAATGGGGGAACTGGATTCACATAATAACTGCATGATTCACTCCACAATTCCAGTGATACACTTAATAACTGTGGCAAAAAAGGTTGTAAAATTGTGTGAGACTCATTTAACAACCTCCTTGCTTAGCAATATAATTTGTCATCATAAGTCAAGGACTACATGTATTATGTGTGTACTGTATCTTAAACTTCTATTTTCCTTCAAAAATGTAACCCCAAATAGGTATTGCAACAACAACAAAAAAAACAGCTTTTCATCTCTACTCTTAAATCTAGTCTAATAATCAATATAACAATTCTGATTTTATGTATTTATCGTTTCAATTTTATTTATTATCAAAAGCACAAAATAGTATTCAGAACAATAATATATCCATATATTATTGGAACATTAGTGCTCAATATAAAATTGGGTATAGTACTGTAATAGATCTCAGCCATTCTTTAGAGCAATCTTTGTGCTAAAGAATCAGTTTGCTATGCTAAAGAATAACTAAAAATATGGACGTAAGTCCACCAGACATGTAACTAAAATTCACCAGCTAAAGTTATTGAGAGTTATCTAACATTTATTCTGTTTTGTTTAAAGAACTGAGGGCAAAATGCAAAGCAGTATTTTAAATTATGAAGAACAATGCAAAATAACCTCTGAAATCTTGTAATTGCTTACTGAAAAAGTATACTTGATTAAATGGGATGTATTAACTTATTTTCAGCTATGCTAATTTATATTCAGCTTAAATAAGCTAACATTTCACTGTTTTGAAAGGAAGCTGTCAAAGATGCAAAAATGGAGGCTGCCAATCCTTTTCATTGCAGCAGGTTATCAGAAAAGGGATAGGCTGGGTTTGTCAAAGGTCCAAACCGGTAACTGCAGACGGCCTCCAGACGTAGGCTGTGGCTTATCATTGCTCCCCTCAGCATATAGACTTGTAGTTGATGTCACTTCTCCAAATAACTATCCAATGTTGTGTTCTTTCGCTTCCATATGAATACAGCCAGATGTCAAACTATCACTGTCCCTTTCAGGAATTATTGAGTCTTATTTATACTTTTATCTTTTTAAAAACTTTGGAATGGGTTTGTCTGATCTGTGACTAAATGACTGACAATAATGATAGGGATTGTACAGTCCAACACTATTTTGTTGCCTTTCAAGACCAAGAATTGCATTTTTTTCTGTGAGAATTTTAAAATGTTCAAATTATAATCTGAGTTCAAGATTTGAGTTCAAGATGTTCTATTTTCCTTGTTCATGTCCTGAATGAGAGCACTGAAATAATGTACCTACAGTATCTAGCAAGTACAGTCCTCACTGAAGAAAGTTGCTTTGTTGTGTGGATAAAAAACATAACCCCCATGAATCAAATGTGTTTTTAATCATACTTATTTCTTAGGCGTTATCCATAGGATATAGTAAACAAAGCTTAACCTATTTCTTACATGTATCATGGCCATAATCTACTATTTTGATCATGTTCCTCTTATTTCAGCTTTTTGAAATCAAAGATGTTCCAAGAATCTAAAAAAAATGCAGTTCTTAAGGCATTTAAAAAGCTGTAAGCAAGCTCATGCTAAGCAGTAAAGCGTATTACTGGCAAAATATCAGATTATTTAAAAGAGAATTCATCTTCTCCCATCTTCATCCAAAGAAGCAAATGCTATTGCAAACTGAAAAGTAAACTGGGATATTCAACAGTGTTCACTAATCAAGCTTGAGAGCCTGATAAGAATTTTTACAGGCTCTCTTTGTTTATTTCTCTAGTAAGAGGTTGTGTAGTCAAAGGCCTACTTTAATTACAGTGTTTCCTTAGATTACCATCAGCCAATTACTTTGTCAAACTACTGTATGTAATCAGGATAAAATCAGATTACGTTGACCCAGTAAAATACGTTATTTTAGGAGAAAGAATAACAACAACAAAAAATAGGAAACATCCAAAAGTCTAAGTCATCATGTTTGATTTAGAACCTGTCTTGGAGTTTGGGGAACTCTCAGACATTTGATTCCTCTTGTTCTTGTTCAGAGATGGATGCTATTGAAGACAAAAATAATCACACAACAGCAATTTACCCTAATATTCCTTAATCACCATAATCAAACCCTTAGAACACACCCTGCTATCCTGCTTAACTAAATCCTCTTTACAAGGTAGGCCGACACACTGACAAACAATGCTGGACTATATCTGTGCACATTTTTTTCAGCATACCACTTAAATATAAAATGAGGTGAGGCAGGATACCAAAGGAGGTTTTTGTGGGAGACTGGATCTGGGAATTTTGTTGCCACAACCTTCTTCCAGAAAAAGCTTGCTTACAAGAGCAAATCACCATATTTTTCGGACTATAAGACACACTATTTCCCCTTTAAAAAGTGGGTGGAAATGTCTGTGTGTCTTATAGAGCAAATACAGGCCTGTTTTTGGCCTCTAGAGACTGTCAGCCTTGGAAGCCATAAATTCGAGGCCTTGGCAGGCTGCCACATAATTACATATGGGAAATAGAGAGGGAGTACTTTCTCATGTAGTTAGAAGGGTTGTAGTCAAAATATTATTCATTCTCAGAATGTCAAGGCCATTCTATGCAGCACCTGGAAGAGGAGTGCCAAGATGGAAGATGGAATGTTGGGTAACACTTATGATTGGGGAATGTGATGTATGATGGGCAAAAGAAGGTGGTTCTGAAATTCTCTTTTGGGTGGGGAAAACCCTGGGCTTTCAGATTCAGTTTTTTCCCAGATGTGCCAACATGGCTTCTTTAGTAAACTCTTACTTAGATTAACTTTTATCTGAGTGCTGAGTTATTTATTGGAACTTGGATGGAACGCTGAAACAAGCGCTCCTCGAGAGACAAGAGTTTGCAGGGGGGCGATCTCACTTCTGGGCTGGCTACAAGAGAAATAGTCATTCTCGGTTGTATTCTCAGTTGTATTTGAGATTCCTAGCTGCAAAGGACAGCAAAACTAGAGTTGACTCCAGCTGCTTCTCTCTGCTGTAGTGCTTCCCAGAGGCGGTTTACCGCTTCGAGCCCCAAGCGGCAGGAGACAAGGGCTACCTTGGTGCTACCAGCTGGCACAAATATACCACGGTGAAGGCAGAATGCTGATGCTGTGCAAATGCAAGTAGCACTTCACTCCCACACCTTCCAGCCATCGCCACTGCTGCTTCGGCCCAGCTGCGTTGTTGCCCCCCCACCGCAACAGCACCATTACCTCGTTCTGGCCGGTGAGGGCTGCGATCCTCTTTCCACGTTGAACCACCCCCAAAGTTGCACATTGCACATGCCACCCCCTATAGCGGAGATTTCCAGCCCCACCACGGGCCGGTCCTATATTCCAGAGCTGTAATAGTCACAGGAGTGGCCCTTTGGTCATCCCAGAGCAGCTCCTCCACCCTGGTGCACCAGCCTGGAATATGGGACTGAATTTCCCACCAACGTCAGCAAGCCATTGTTTCCTTCACTCAGATTGACCAAGCTTCTTAAGAGTAGGAACACAAAAGAGGTTCCTGGAAAACTGTGTGCCTGGACCAGGCGCTTTCTCTCAGGCCTCTTAAAAAATTCATTTTAGTGGTCTGCGGGATTTAAAATTATGAATTTGGTGTTCCCTGAGGTCCAAAGGGTTGGAGACCCCTGGTCTGGAGGCTAAATTGTATCATGAACAGTTGAGAGTGCTAGATATGTCTAGCCTATCAGAGAGAAAGGTTAGGGGTGATAGCTATCTTCCAGTACTTTATGGGCTTTCACAGAGAAGAGGGAATTAATTTATTCTCCAAAGTGCCTGAGGGCAGGAGTAAGAAGTAAAAGAGATCCAACCTAGAATTAAGAAGAAATTTCCTCACAGAACAATTAATCAATACAGTAGCTTGCGTACCAGAGTTGTGGGTCCTTCATTGCTGTAGGTTTTCAATAATAGACTGAACAACCATGACTGGGTTGGTATAAGGTCTCCTGTCTTGTGGAAGACCTCAAAGCAACCTCTGAGGTCTCTTCTTGCCCTATGATTCCTTTCCAATAAGCGAAGTCAAAGGGGAAGCTGGCAGGAGATAACTTGTGAGCAAGCAAGCTGACAGGAGTATGAGTGCTATGGAGTGCAGTCAGGTGGGGGGCCTGCTGCAGTAATATGTGAGTGCAGGTGAGCAAGGGAGAGAATGCTGTGGTGCCATGCAAATGTGGGGGTGGAAGATGGGGTGCTGTAGTGCTACCCAAGCATGGCTGTGCATACATGCATGTACTACAGAATGCGGGGGAGCATCCCCTTATTCTGTAGCATGTACATCAGACATGTCAAACTCAAGTGGGGGGCAGCTGCATGAGGGAAGGTTGCCCCAAGAAGCTAGCATCCTTAGCACATATGTTGGAAATGGGAATTCCCTTTTGAGAAGGGCCAGCCTCCCTTGTGCAGGACTGGGGAGCATTGCTCCCCTGCCTCCTCCTGTTGCTCTCAAGAGATCTGTCAAGGCAGAAGTTGGACTTGGAGGAAACTGCATCCTGCAAACTTTCTCCTCCGAGCTTTCACACACAGCAGCATCGTCCTCCGCCTCCTGCTTGCTGGGAGCGGGCACCAGGCAGGAAACACTAATGATGTCTGGGATTGGGAGAAGAACATCTCCTTTGGCATGCTGTGCACATGCATGCACACATGCACGCACACAGACACAGACACACACACACACACATCATTCCCAACTTGAAGACTTTTATCCACATCTGAGCTTGCAAACTACCAATCATGTCTGGACTTGGGGAGAAGGCCCTCTCCTTCCTTTGAGGATAAAAGTCCCCAAATTTAGAATGTGGTGTGTGTGTGTATGTGTGTGGCTGCCAGCAGTTTGGGGAGGCCAGGAGCTTATGGGGCATCGAATTGTTAATCGGTGTGACTTTTTCCATCCCGACCCAGCCGTCCCAAATCAGCCGCACCCAGTGAGTGGCATCAAGTCAGCCATGCTCATCAAGCCATGCCCACCTAGTTGCAGTGACCTGGCTGTGACCACCCAGCCACTTCTACCCAGCCACGCCCACCTGGCCGCTGTGAGCCCTTAGTGAAATTGAGTTTGACACTCCTGTATGCACGGTCATGCTTGGACAGCACTACAACACCCCATCCTCCATCTGCCATACTTGCGTTGCACCACAACGTTCTCTCCCCTGGTCATCTGGCAGGCGATGTGCTACAGTATGCAAATCCCTGGGATCTTGCACTTCATAGTGGGCAACTCAGAAGAAAAAGCAACAGGATCAACAGGAACTTGTGTCTTTTCCTGCTCGTTTCCCCACTGACTCTGCTTATGGGAAGGCAGCAGGAAAGATTGCAAATGGCAATCACATGACCGTGGGACACTGCAACCATCATATAAGTGTGAGCCAGTTGCAAAGTGTTCAAATTGTGATCATAAGAGTGCTATGATAGCTGGAACTTCAAGGATTGGTCATATCACTTGTTCCATGACAATGCAATTTTGAATGGACTTTCAATGAGAATACTTGAGAATAACTAAAAATACTCGTATCAGGAAGCATAGAGACAGTAGCAGCTTGAAGGAGGTGCAGTGCAGGGAATTTTGTACTGAGAAACAGATGAATTCCCACCACCTTTTTTGAAGCTACTACCCAAAATGGGAATGGAGAAATAACTGCATTTAGTGCAACAACAAGGCATGTGATTTAATATGGTTTACCTAATACTTCTATGTAGTCAGATATTTCTCAGATATTGTGGTTCAAATTTGCTCTATCTCACATTATTTTTACTGTATCTTTTTAATGATAGTGCTACCTAAATTTGAAGTGTTATTTGAACATACACAACTTGTCACTACTTCAGATGAAGAAATTTGTATCAAAGTGTTTGGCAGGTTAGTAAATTTTTGTAGTATCTTCAAGACCATTCTCCTAATTGATCACTTGTTTAAGAGATACACATGCCCTCTGCCCTCTTAATAGGTCTAGACACTTTACAATAACATTGTTTAAAGAAATTAAACGTCAAACAAAAAGGGTAGCATTAAAAGCTGACTCCGCAAATATGATCTGAGTCCTCTTATAAACTAAAATAAGAGGGAATTCAACTGCAATAGTAGTTTGTTGTGTAATAAGAGTCCTACTCTAGAGACAGTGGCTTATCAACTATTCCTATTATTGCAAAATTCTTACCATATTATTGCTAGGAGTTCCCACCAAGAACCTGTTTTTCCTGTACTCAGCAATGTGATTGGAAGACATGAGTGACCATGAGCAAAGCCTACCAGTCCAGGAATGGGCACAACTAGTACATAACACTGTGAGAGGAGTGGCATATAAAATTGATAAATAAATAAATAAATATAAATAAATATACTGATTTATACAATCCACCCCCCTAGCAAATAACTGCCACCTGCTCCTTTGACAGAGTCATGAATCCAGAAGGAACCCCAAAATTATGCACCAGTTCTGTTTGGGGGGAATGGCACACTGTCAAGAAACAAATATGACAACTCTCCAGATCCAGGAGGGCAAAAAAAATCAGAGTCACTCAATCTTGCTAGGATTAAGTTGCAGCCAGTTCTTCCCCATCCATGCCTTAAAAGCCTCCAGGTGTGTCACACATTCACACACACACTCACACAAACACACACACAAACACACACATTCTTCACCCAACTGGTTTTTTGTAATACCTACCAGGTCAATCCTATTATCCACAATCACTAAAATAATCCAATGCAGAAAACAACCTCAGCACTAAATAATAATTCCATAAAAACAAGTGCATATGTATTGGACTCCCATAACATTTTGGCCCTAATGCTCAAGAAGAAAACAAGTTTTAATAGCTTTCTGGAAGACAAGAAGGTGGGATGGCATCTGAGGCCATTCCATAAAGCAGGTATTGTGATCAAGAAGGTATGCTTTTTAGGTCCTGCAAGGTGGTACTGTTTGAGAGAAGGAACCTGTAATATGCCCACCCTGCCTGATCTTGTGGAATGTTCACAAAGCCTCAGAAGCAGGCTAGTCCACAAGTAACGAGACCTCATGCCACATAGGGCTCTAAAGGTGATAAACAGCATCTTTAATTGCATTCAGAACCATAGTGAAAGTCAATGTAGCACATATAACAGTGCATGTGAATGCCACCACATTCTGCACCAGTTGATGACTATGTTAATTTAAACTATGCTGTTTATACTCTAATTTAAGTAAATTAAGTAAAAATAACCCTGATCGGACATTAATTGTTGTAATAATAAATTATAATGACTGGTAATGTCAAACAAATTTGTAGTGAGATCCCACTAATGAACTAGGAGTACAGAGTGGTTTGCATAAGACTTGGCAGTCCTGTAAGTCAATTGGACCTAAACCATGTAAAGCTTTATAAACCAGTGTAAACATGACTTGAGATTTTCATTTTAACTTCTCAATGTAATTCGTTGCAGATAAGTGTCCTTTCCTGGTATGGATGCATGTTGTTGATAATGAATAATGAAAGGCTGTTTTGTGGCTTTCCAGAGTGTTGAGTCCTTGTTTTAATGACCACCTATTCAGTGGTCATTCAAAGATACAATGGTGCTGAATAAGTATCAGTTGTGACTGGTACTCATACATCTGGCCAGAGCAATAACATCATGTTTACATCATCATGATAAGGGTGCTTGGTACCTGGTTTGCAATTACAATACTGCAACATGCACAGTCGCATGATTGCTATTTGCAACTTCCCTTGCTACCTTGCCAAAAGTCACAAAGTCAATGAAAAACTGAAGGAAGTCATAAGTCATGGTCACATCAACTCTTTGGTTAACAACCTCTGTACTCTGCCCTTAGCAACAGCAAACACTGAACTGCTGTTGATAAGCAACATAGTCACATGATGTCACACTTTATGACACATGTCACTTAGCAACAGAAATTCCTTGCCTTTTTATTTATTTTTATTAACATTAATATTGATCTTCTCAATTATTTCACAGATACACATATGGGAAACCTGTATATGGGACTGTCCATCTTCATTTGACTCGAACTCCATCATATTATTTTTACAGTGAGATTACGAGAAGAGTATCTGACATTAAACTTAGTTACATAGCCCAGGTAAGAATGACATATCCTTCCCTCCAGGATAAAACTGAAAACGAAGTTGCCATAGGGACATTGTTTGAGAAAGAATGCCTCAGTCTGCTGAACTATATTCTATTGTGTGTATTGAGATTTTCTTAAAACTCATCTGAAAAAACTGAAAGTAACCGCAGAATCAATAATTTAGGTGATCCAACAACTGTTACTAATTGAACAACTGTTACTAATTGAACAACTGTAATGATTCACTTAATAACTGTGGCAAGAAAGGTCCTAAAATGGGGCAAAGCACACTTAACTGTCTTGCCCAATAGAGCCCAATAGAAATTTTGGGCTCAACTGTGGTTGTAAGTTAAGTGTTACCTGTACTTCCATTTAATAATTACACTTAAAAAGGAAAGAAATTAAACTGAATTGAACTTAGAAAAGAAGGAACACAACATAGGAAATAAAGGGCATCTGAATGGCAAGCAGATTCAAGATAAATTGCATCACTGTGTGCTTCTTACTATTGGAAATTATGGTAGATAATTTCCTGTTGAGTTGACCCTCAGGACACTCCCAGTCAATCCCTACATCCAGCTCAGAGTAAGCACACATGCCAGGCAGATCAGCTAGCAAAAAAATAGCTTGAAATTAACAATAGCTTTTAACAATATAAGATACCTTTGACAGAAAAAAAATGGTGTAAAAGGCAGACAAAAGCAGGGAAAATAAGATAATTGAAAAACAAGGAACAATTTAAATTACATATACAGCTATATCAAAGGACAGCTTTCCAGAGCCATTAGAAACAATACTGTGGGTAATCAGCATAGACAGTCCCAAAGGGAATAACAGTTGGTTATTTCAGCTTTAAGTCTGAGGGTGTTGACTCAATGTTTACATCTGACTGGACAAGTCCTTGCAGTTTTTTTCACAAGATTTTGGAAATGGTTTCCTCTGCTTCCTTCCTAGGACTAAGAGTGAGTGACTGGTCCAAGGCCACCACATGGCTTTGGCCCTAAGGTATGACTAGAACTCATGGTCTCCAGGTACTAGCCTGGTGTCTTAACCATTATATCCAAATCTGGATAGCAGTAACAGAATAAAGTTACAAAATAGGACATCAGGTGATTCCTCCTGTATTCAGCACCACCAATGAAACAATTTGGTTAGGTTTTCAGGAGGAATGAAGGATTAGCCAGCTTGGTCTAGTAGTTAGGTTAGAAAGCAGAAGACTGTAAATTCAGTTGGGTGACTTTGATCCACTCATTCTCTTTCAGCCCAACTGGCACAGGTTTGTTGCTGTGGGGAAAATAGGAGGAGGAAGAAGTATTAGGCATGTTTGCTGCCTTGAGTTATTTAAAAATAATAAGAAAGGAAAGATTTAAAAAGCTAAAACAAATAGCAGATTTGTGCAAGAAGTGTGCTCGGTAACACTTGTTTCAAGTCAAGAATGACTGCGACCCTATGAAACAAAAGGTATACCACCACATAAACAATCACCCGCACAAATACATACACCAATCCACTTTGATCACTACTTGAGGAGTGATGCTTCTTCTCTCACAAAAGTGTTCTATAAAAATGTCTAAGAATGTGTGGGAAGAATTCTGACTTTGCAGATGCCTAAATGAAAGGTTCCTTTGGACTAATGCATAAAGTCCAGGAATGTTTGCATTCCTCCAGAAACTGCAGTGCAGGTGAAACAAATATGTATCTAAAGACTTTTTGAAAATAAAGTGCCTTGAAAAGGACTTCTAAAAAACTGATATAAAGTGAATAGGAATAGGAATAGGAATAGGAATAGAATAGAATAGAATAGAATAGAATAGAATAGAATAGAATAGAACTGGAAGGGACCTTGGAGGTCTTCTA
>JANHFL010004915.1:51033-71390 GCA_032468155.1 Oxyrhabdium leporinum
TTTTTAATTTTTGGGGGGGGGGGGGGGGGAAGAGACAGAGAGATGACAAAGACTTGAAACAACATCAGATTCTATCATGTAGAATCATACTAGGGAAGAGGACTAAAATGTGGAGAGATTTTATGAAAACCAATGAACTACTACTTAATTTTTCCACACTTTTTCATAACCACAGCAAAGTCAAATAGCCAAGTAACAAGGTGTCACAGACACTAAATTAACATTGTAGAAAAATTTTGACTAGCCTGACTTCAGAAATCATGACCAATATATTTATCTGTATTTGTTATTCTGTGGATTGTTCCTTAAACTAGACCACAAAATTATGTTTTGTATTATCTCATAAGGTTACTTTTACATTTTTGAATTTAGTATAGTTTCGGGGAGCATAATTCATTACTGAAAGTTGGAACGCTGTAAAAGTGTCACAAAACAGAGCCTACTGGTAGTCCACAACCTACGTCCATAATTGAGCCCACAATTTCAGTCATAAGTCATGACGGTTTTAAGTGGTTCACTACATGCCTGTGCCAGTTTTATGTTCTTTTTTGTGGCAGTCATAAAGCAAACGAGTCAATCATTAAGTGAATCCATTGTTCACAATGGGGTATTTTTTGCCAGAAACTGGAAATAAATGCCATAGGTCATAATCATGTGACCATGGGATGTGGCAAAGAACTGTAAATGTAGGTCAGCTGCTGACTGCCCAAAATGCAGCCACGTAATTTTGGAGGGGGTGTGTGTGTGAGCCATTGGAACTTAAAATCTGGTTTTAAGACCATTTTTCACGGGCTGTCATAACTTCAAACAGTTGCTAAGCAACCAGTCATAAGTCAATGACTGCCTGTACTTTGTCAGTTCATTCATTGATCTGGCCTAATATTACTGCTAGAAAGCAACCACTATCCACGGTTTCTGCTTGAAGGCTTCTCATGCCTTGCTGGAGATGCCAGTTTGAACTTGATTTCTTCTCTGTACTAACCTCAGCTCTAACACCAATCTACCATAACTGCCCAATTTCAACACAGCTCTGTATTGCAACAGGTAGAAAGTCTTCCTTGTAAGATAAGACTCCATTTCCTAGTCTATCTTAGCTTTCATCTTATGGTCTAATTAGTCTTATTGGACAGATGGCTCAAATGGGGTCACATAATTATGGAAGACCAGTGACTGAAAGCAAATATGAAAGTATAAAGGTTGCAAAGAAGAATCAGATTGGCTAGCACTGTCACTTCTCCTGATAGATGAATACAATTACCTACAACCCCAATATCAATAAAAAGCAAGGAAAAAAACATTTATTGCATTTAGATCAATCCTTATTAAACACTGGTTTCCTAATATTCTATCCTAATCCAACCTCAGCTTACTGATAGCAGAAAAGACAAGAGGAGTTTAGACTAAGATGTTGCTGTTTAAATGACTTTAGATGCTACATTTTCTATTTAATTTTTATTCCGGTCTACTCTATCTCAATTAATCAGCTAACTCCTCTTGAACTCATATAAAATCAGGCTTTTTAAAGATTATAATTATAACCTATTTTATAGGAAGCAAGAATTCAATTATGGAGTGTGAAGGTGGAAAGTAATTAATTTTATTAGATTAAATACAGATATGCAAATATATAAAATACAAAAGAGAAATTCTAACATCTAGAAATTCAAATAGAAATAATAGAAGATTGCAAGGATAATGTAAAACAAGCTATACCAATTAGATAATGTAAAATAATATATACTGATTATAAGAGTATTTTCTCATTAGTCGTTTTCTGAAGAAGAAGAAAGAGGAACTTCAAATACCTTAAAAAGTTGAGGATTTGAGGAACTACAAAACCAATTAGCCTGGAATCCTACTTCTAGGCAGGCTCCAAGCTCTCATTTATAGAAATGTGAATTGTAAAACAACTGCACATGATTACAAGGTCCAGAAATTAATAATTCAATACTTTGTAAGTAAATGCATTTTATTTGTTTATGTCCTCAGTAGATTTTGTGTAAGTAGCAGCTCTCTATCATTTCTTTACTCTTTGCTGTTTTGATCATGATTGTTTCTATGTCTGCTGAGTTCGCTTAGCTGTATGTCTAAGGAAAAGTATACGTAACTTGTGTCAGCGTTCCATCGAAGTTTCAACAAACCGCTCAGCACTCAGATAGTAATTAATCCAAATCAGAGTTTATTGAAGAAACCATGTTGGCACATCTGGGAAAAACCTGAATCTGAAAAGCCAGGTTTTTCCACACCCAAAAGAATTCAAAGATCCACCTCTTTACCATCATCATACATCACATTTCCCAATCAAAGTTTATACCCATCATCCCTCATCCATCTTGTCACTCCTCTTCCAGGTGCTAATTAGGATGGCCTTGACACAATTACCAAGAATGTTGTTTTGTCTACAATCCGTTCTAACTACATGAGAAAGTAAACCCTCCTTAATTCCCATACACTTTATTGTGGCAGCTTGCAGAGGCCTCGCAATTATGGCTTCCAAAGCTGACAACTTGGCTTACAGCCATTCTTTTAGTGATTGTTTGAAGTTATAACAGCACTGAAAAAAATGACTTAAAACCTATCCTCACACTTACGGCCACTGCAGCATCCCCATGGTCACACAATAAAAAATCAAGCACTGGCATGTTTTTATGAGGATTCCAGCATCCCTGGATCATGGGATCATAATGTGTGACCTTCCCAGCTAGCTTTCAATAGGCAAAGTCAATGGTGGAATCCAACTTGCTTAATCATCATGTGATTCCATTAACAATGGCAGTGTTTCGCTTACCCACCATTATCAAAAAGATTGTAAAATTGGGCACAACTCACTTAACAGCCACCTTACTTAGAAAAAGGCATTCTGGTCCCGATTGTGATTGTAAGTCGAAGACTACCTGTAGGAAAAAGGAATTCTTTCTAGAATAGAGAGGTTGAAGTGCTGAAAACTAAGTAAAGGAAAGAAAGGAAGGGACACAAAAGTGTCTTATCCATAGAATAAAGAGAACTGTTTTACCTACTATGGTTTCAATTTTCTATTTCCCATTTAGATGACTACTTCCAAATTTCCTTTCCAAAGATAATTTCAAATTAAATTGGGCAGTACAGAGCGCCACCCAAATAATTTTTTAGCCAAGCATTGATTTCAACCTGCAATTTCCCAACACAGTATCATATTTGCTCTTGACAATTTGCAGCTGAGTTCAGTTTAGACAAAGATCAACAGGACTCTAGGCTGATTGCAGGCTGATAAATTTGCTGCCTGCCTGCAACTAAAAAAGGGACTGTAAAACACCTGGCAGGCCACCATACATAGTTGGTGTTCTATATTTGTCCTAAAGGGTTACAATTTGTTCACCAGCTCAACTCTCTTCCCCTTCCAAATCCTACACTACTGTATTAAGAAAAAAATGCATTAATCTCCTGATACGCTGATAATCTGCACTGACACGATGTTCTGTATACCACGCAGACCTGAACTTAAAGGGCCCTACATTTTTAAATCTTAACTGTTAAAAAAAAAAGTAAATTAAGAGAATGCCACCGATGCCTGATTCTTCAACGTTTCAAATTTCTGACCTTTTTCTAGCTGCAAAATAGGATTGGATTTTGTGACTTGCCAGACAGATTGTGCAATACACTCATGACCTCAAGTGAGCCTCATCAGTTCCAGAGATACTAAGTTCTTCCATGGCTCCAGATCAAGAGCTAAACATGAATCACCACTTCCTCTATTTATGGTAGAAGAAACATTAACACAAGACTGGCAGTGGCATTTAGCACCTCTAAGTTTCATTTCCACATTACAGCACTCTCTCGATTTCTTGTTGTGCACCATTCACTTTAGCAAATGATGAGAAATGCTACTAATGAAGTGAGCACATCAGTTGTCAGGTTTTGCAGAGACTTGTGCCCCCAAAAACATTTTTCAAACGCATAGTGTCCCCAAAACAGGGAATTTAATATAGCAAAATATTGTTATGCAGGGAAACATGGGTTTTCTTGCAAGCCAAAGGCATGGGACTGCATTTTAAGATCCATAATCAAACAATCTTTTATTAAAATTAATTGCTTTTATTAAAAATTAATAAGCCTGTATGCAATATGGACATATAAATATATTTCTCATCTCATAAATATTACACTGCTATAAAATACATAAGCATTTTCAAGCCTACAGTTCTACATACTTATTAATGAATCAGCCCATTAAACACAGCTGAACATATATTTAATAAACTTGGGTTGCCCTTGGGATTTGCAACATAATATCTTCATATGCCATTAATTTGTTAGATACTGGATACTTGCTTGCCATGCTCTCTGAATGTTTACATATTTTTTTAAGGAAACTGACTTGTTGGAATGGATAGCATCAGCCTCTAGTGGAATGGATAGCATCAGCTTCTAGCATCAGCCTCTTCATTTCCAAAAATAGCTCTAAACCCAAATGATTACTTTTATTTTAGAAATAAAAAGATGAAAGGGGCAGTCCAATGCTTGTTTAAAAAACATGCGTGCATGCTGAGAAAAAAAAAGCTGGGAATGAAGGAAGCAAATGAATGAAAGGGGCACTGGTAAATTGGCACCTTGTTAAATCCACTAAACTCTAAATGCACCCATGGATCCCAACATGTGGAGATTCTACTTTATATCATAACTTGATATCCCTCTTCTACCATGTGCATTCATAATACTCTCAGTTTAACTGGAAAGACATTCCCAAAATACTCATGGAAAACTGCTTGCTGTTTGCAAGATCTTTATAGTTTATTTAACACAGTCATGCCAATAAAATTGCCTTTTAGATCCAACAATTGAAAATGCACTGAGTATAGCTTAGTGTTACTTGAATGTTGTTTTCACATCTTAATAACAAGATAATAAAGGGATCAAAGCAGCAACTAAACATTTTAACATGTTCTTTCTAAAAGGTTTAGACTTAGAGTGATGTAATAAATTTTCAGAGGGCGCTTGATTGCACCAGTTCCTATATTGTCACTGTAATATATATGTCAGTTTATATTTCATGAGAATGTAAATATTGTTCATTTTTATTTTTTTAAAAATATATAAGTGGATTGTTCAGCGTTTGCACACTGTATTTAAAAAGGGCCCTTTCATGCAGTGCTGTAAAGACTGTGTTTCCTCCCTCCACCTCGTTCTCCCTGAACTTTTGTCAGAGCCTCTAGTATCAATTCACTTTGGATTTGATAACTAAAAGAGACACGCTTATGAAGGTCAGAAGTACAGCAGAACACTCTTGGTATTGGCACAGATAAAACTATTTCATCCTTAAGAAAATCAGGGGAAGCTACAAGTAGCCTATGACAGCCTGTGAAGTCAACTCCATTACATCCACCTAGACTTAATGAGAAAGGAAATGAAATGCAAGCTAGAAATTTATTACGAAGGACACTGCTCTGTTATATATTCTCTTAAGATGATTTTTGAAAGTGTTTTTAGTTTTAACAAAAACCATATGTATTAACATTCATGTTAATCTGAGATTAGTTACTCAATACTCAATTCTGCACAAACAAAACCTGACTATTTAAAGCAGCCACTACTTTTTTTCAGGCTTGCTCAGAGGCCTTAATAAAGAAAGGCTGCTTTAATTAACAGAGAGGGTTTCTGCTCCTGTGAGGTCCAAACCACTTATTCAAAATCATTTACAAAGCAATCACAGCCCTAACATGTTTAAGAGATCAAAGTCTGACATACAGAAAATGCAATAGCTACAGCAGAGGTGTGCAATTCTGTAAGTTATATAAGCAAGCAAACAAGAAATCCCTTACTCTAAAGTAAACTATGCTGGATTGGTCTTGACAGAGATAGATGGTAGGAATCTCAGGAAAATGTAGAAAACAAACTGACTTGATATTAATAATGAAATAAACATGGATTTGTACTAGTGCACTAGTGAATGTGAAAAATGTAAGCATGCATGCTTCTAAGTAATCATGTAATTTATCTTCTCATCAGGGATTTACCAAGGATGTCCACTCAGCAACATCCTATTAATCAGAAAATACATAGATTTCTGCTCAAGATTCCTTCTGATGCTCTACCTGGATTCAATTTCATTTTTGTAGTATTTTGTAAGTTAAATTTGTTAGCATTTTATATGAGAGGTGCTTTAAAATGCTGTTGATTTTAACTCAAGCTATTTATATTTTTATGTTAGCATGTGATGATACATATGGACTGTATGGTGGCTCAGTAATTAAGATGCTGGGTTTGCCAGCTGGAAAGTTGGCAACCCAGGTTCGAGACCCAAGCTCCATGTGATGGGGTGAGCTCCCATCCTCACCCCAGCACCTGCGAAACAAGCAGTCTGAAAGCATATAAATGCAAGTAGATAGATAGGTACCATTTTGTTGGGAAGCTAACAGCACTCCATGACATCATGCTGGCCACATGACTGAGGAAATGTCTTAGAACAGTACTGACTCAATGGCCTTGAAATGGAGATGGGCAATGCCCCTATGGTTGGCAACGAGTAGTGTTGTCACATATAAAATGTGTGTGTGCTTGTGTAAAGGAATCCATATATATATGGAGAGACACTGCCTAACATTCTCACATGCAAAAGAACAAAACTAAGCCTCTAACTTGCACAACTATTGCAATATATTATTCATATTTGTCCATCACAAATATAATATTCTAGTATTATTTAATTAAGAGACGTTTAATTAATTGTAGCTTCTTGTATTTTCCTCTAAGGTTTTGTAATAAATATGCCAGCAGCTGACACTGTCAAATATAAGAAGGAAATATAAGAGGGAAAGTAGTTTTGAAAATCCAGTACTACTATCTGGTGCTGAAGTGTTTTTCTTATGCACTTCCCCACATGGCTACATGCACTCTATTTACATAGTACTCTCAAGTTTTGAAAGCTCTCCTTCCAACAGGAATGTACATGCACAAAGCAGATATTTCCAGAACACACTTATATTAATCAAAGCTAGTTATGAAATTAACTTGAAAATTTCAACATCAAGCAGCCTGGCTCCAGAGCAAACTGAATTAAACTTGAAGGCTTATGAGCCGCAAAGGTGAAGCAATATAAACACAAGGGTACTTTCAATTAATTTATACCACAGAAACGACAATGGATTTTTGAGTAGTTATAACTTAAAATGACCAATTCCAGTGACTTGGGAACTGAACAGAATATAAACCAATGTAGCAAATCAATAAATATTCCAGCATGTTAATCAGAAGTGGACAATCTGGGCCTCTAGCAGTTCACACAATGTATGGACTTATTTTTTTGCAGAGCTGGGAACCTTCTTCAACCACAATCACAGAAAACCTGCTGAAAGATTTTCTGCCTTTTTTTCAGATAGGAAGATAAGAAGCTGAAACTTGAAGCCCTAGAACAATATTATCATAGTTAGAAAACAAACAAAGGAAGATGATGTAAATCGTCAGAGGGAAAAAGTGTGTCCCACAAGGTTCCATCCACTTTCATCCTCCTCCTCCTTCCTCTTCCAGTCCTTGCCCTCCAGAAGAGAAGGGTTTGTCCCTAGGCATTCTCCACAGACTGCTCCCACTCCTCATGTAATCCATTAATGAGGTAATTTTAAACAAAGTAGTCTTGTGATTAGATAAAATCTCCAATTCATGACATGGCTCACAGGGTTTGGCTGTAATGTTGTATTCTTTGTCCTTTAGTTCTCAAACTTAAGAGGATGGCCAACAGTTTAAAAAAAATTGCCTCAGGCATAGAAGGGATTTTTGAATAATAAAATCCTTACGAATTGGTTTTTCCCATGCTTCCTATTCTTAGTTTCTTAGTTTCTATAGACCACCACCAATATTTTATTCTTGCAGAATGTTGTTTTGAAAGAAACATTTTAGCATTGAACTGTCTGTTTCACCCAACATAGAACTCGATCCATTCAAATCCACTGCTATATCAAAAATGTTCAAGACGCTTCTGTTGGTTTCAGTAAAGTACTCTATGATGCATTTGATGGACTAGGTTTGTAAGATAACTGAAATGGACACAACGCTCATTTTTACAGTGGGTAACTGCAGAAACCTATTGATCACGTGGGAAAAGTACTATTGGATAGTGGCATTCCATTGGTCATAAATACATGATTCAGAATTCATATACCTCCACCATCTGTCCTACCATAATGTGTAGAAATAGTCCATCAACAATGGAAAGACTATATAAGTTATAGTATGCAATAATGGGGTGCAGTGTTTTTATGCACTTTATTTTACAAAGTTGCAAGATTCCATCTTGGATATATAGATTAAACATTATATATAATTTCTGCCAGATTGAAATACTTTGTTTTATTCAAAATAGAGGTTGCACATGTTCATTTATCATTTTAGGGAGTCATGATGCTATGCCTTAATATAATAAACACAAGCCCCATTTAACTCAATGGAGTTGAGTTTACATTATGCACGGGGAGATTTGTGCTGATCTTCTAGTGCTAAATGGATCTTTCATAAAAAATGAACACATAAAATAAGAATAAGAGAGAGGTACAATGTATTGAAGGCTAAGTATCATCATCACAGTATGCCCAAAACATCCCACTTTGGAATCTAACATTGGCAACTACTGGCAAGAATGTCACAGCTGTAGCTTTTCATACAGGCAGTACATAATTCATAGCACTATTCCAATTTGGAACATTATTCAAAGAGCAAAAAAAAATATTAGGCAACAGAAATTAGCCAAAGGAATTACAAATATAACAAAAAGAATCACAGCTAAAGCATATTTACACTAACACATTTATTTATTACATGTATATATTGCTTCAAATCAACATATAAATGTATCTTGGCAGTTAATACAGTGTTGTATTATTAATTAATTCTGTATTAATACAGTTAATACAGAAAAATAAAATAAATTCACCATAAAATCAAAACAATAAAACAGCAGCTCCAGAACAAAACAATTAAAAACACAAAACAGAAATAATCCAGTCTCATTACAATGCCTTCCAAAACAGTTCTGTTTTTAGTATCTTCCTGAATGCAAACAGGGAGGAGCCTGGTTCACACAGAGAGGATGTTCCCCAAAAACATGACTGATACCAAAAAGCAACACCCCTTCTGCCCTTTGCTTCTGTTACTTTTCAAAAGTGAGGTAGTAGGAACAGTTTCTCTCTAAAAGACCAAACAGATTTGGTGGGAGAAAGCTTCCTTTTGGGAACCAGATGCCAAGCCCCATGCAAATCATCATTTCTTTCACTATGTCCATACCCTGGGCCATATATTGCCTTTTCTTTTTAAAATTCTTGCTTTTCTCTTCAAGGATCTCATCAACTTCATCCAAGCAACATTTTACTAATTTTCCTCTTCCTCTTTATCCATCCAATGTCTCATTTATTTATTTTGCAATTCAATCATTTTTCATTCTTCTTATGATCATGTCCTCTCAGCAAATTTTTGTACTGATCGCTCATTTTTGTATTTCGTTCATCTATTTATTCTTAACCCTATATTTTCTTGTTTCACAACAAGTTCTTGAATACCTCAGTGTCATTGTATTCAGTTTAATCTTACGTTTCTCCTGATATGCACCTGAGCCAGTTTGGTGTAGTGGTTAAGACACCAGGCTAGAATGCAGGAGGCCATGAGTTCAAAACCCATCTTAAATCCCATCTTAGCCATGAAAGCTAGGCGGGTGACTGTGTCATTGCTCTCTCAACCCCACCCATTCCACAGAGTTGTTTTTGTGGGAAAAACAGGAGGATGAAGATATGTAGGATATATTCGCTGCCTTGCATTATTTGTAAATATAATAGATAAATAGAAAATAAAATACTCAACTTGCATTTCAATTTAACAAATTGAGCAGGAAAACATTCTTCATTTGTGTATCTTAAAATACCTCCATATATTTTCACTCTATTTAGTAAAACTGTACCATAAATAAATTAATCTATGTGCTCTAAATTACAACCCTTTATGCGAAGCTTCTCATCATTCATTCCATTTTCCCTATCAAATATAACAATTTTTCTCTAAAAGGGAACAATAGATATTCCAATCATTAGGGACAGATATACAATTCACATACACATATCATATAAGTTGTATAGATACTTTATAAACATACAGCATCCTTACATTAACATTTATTTATACCATCTAGGCTTACACTTTTATTATTTTTCAACATTTTCACAGCATTCAAGTCTTCCTTTTCATCATTTTATTCTTGGAGACTAACATTTATAGCATTTGTTTCAATTTCACTTTGGACATATCACTATCATTGCTTTACAAATCTCTAAAATATACAGTATATTTCAGTAAGTTTTTTCTTATTTCCAACTACCGTATCTATTCACCCACATAATAGAAGAGTTTTTCTCAATGATCACATTCATTTATAATGTTGCACAATTCTGTCACATTACATACACTTCAATTTTTAATGAATCAAGAGTTATACTTGAAATAGAGGGCCAAGGAACGAGTTATAAACGGCTTTCTTAATATGACATACCAAAAAGTATGAAGAATTCACTAAATATTTTATCAGTTAATTCATCCTATTTTCACTTTTTTTCTAGCTTGCCTCTAATGAAGCTCAGCTGATGCCTTACCTCCCACAAGCAAGAAATGGCAGAGCTTCAACCTAAATTAATGAAAAGCAGTATCCTTTCCCAATGAACTACCTGGAACAATTCCCTGCCTACCCCTGACATACGGAGATAGTGTTTCTAGTTAGCCCAACATGACTGGGAACAAGCTGTAGCTTTTGAGCAAAACTCTCCTTGTGCAACAGGAATTTAGCTTCTTCAGCTTGATCTCTAATATGCATGTCTCTCTTAATCTCAACTATTGTGTAATTGCTTGCATTCCTTTCCCAATTCTAATTTTGCACAAGTGTTTCACAAACCTCTTGGCACTATGCCTGTGTCTCATTTACTCTTTCCTTCCTAACTGAAAATCATGTCAATATGATTTCTCTTGAGTATAACGTTTTCATTACAAGAACCACCAGCGTTACTTTCAGATTCCACACATGCATCCCAACAATAGATACTCCAAAGAATCCCTTGTTTCTTAACTAAATTTATTTTCTATTTTGGTCATTCCTGATCCAATAAAAGGATTACTTACATTCAATTGCTGACGCAGCAGAGACTTCTGGAATTAACGAGATTGAAATTTTTCCAAAGGCCTTTCCCTATTGCTGAATTGAAATCTTCTACAACAGTCTTTTGAACTTGGCAACAATTGTGTGGTCTTCCAACTCCCAGGAAGCTAGCTGGGAGTTGAAGTCCATACATCTTAAAGTTGCCAAGTTTGAAAAGTACTGCTCTACAACCATCTGTGAATTTGCTAATTCCTATCCTACCCCTATTGCTTTTGATCCCCATCATGCAATCACGTGACTTCCGTCCAAAAAAGAAGGTCACAAAGCCTAACAAGTTGTACATACATTTACCCAATAAGGGTAAAAAAGATAATTTTTACACCAGTGCAGCTAAAGATGATCTAAACCTAACTCAGCCATGAGTTTGGGGCAAAATGAAGGCAACAACACAGAGAAGCAAAAAGATGCTGCAAATGTGTTTTTGTGCCATGGTGAGGTAAAAGCAGGGAAAGGTCCTAAGATCAATTGCCAGGGGTTAAATCTGCACCGTGTTAATCTGCAAAGGAACCCTAATGAAGGAGGCCATTTGTAGACATTCTTCCCCACTTGATCTCTATGTCTAAGCTATAAAAGTTCTTTATGTGGCCTATGAAGCTGCATGGCAATGACAGGAGGAGGAGCCACAGCATGATTCTGTTACTGTAATTTTACAATAAAAGTAGAATTAGTACTCATGGTTGGTACTTCCTGTCTGCACTACCTCAGAGGGCTGACATCAGTCTTGCCAAGTCTCAAAATTATCTCTCCCTTCCCTTATTTTTACTCTCCTGACTCAGATTTTGTTCATCAGACTTGTCTAGATTGCAGCTCTTCTTCCTGTGTCCCAAGGTTATTCTCACACACCATTACAGGGCTATAACACCTCTTTTGCTGCATGAACTCTTTCCTACAGATGCACACAGCATTCTGCCAGGCCTTAAGAAGCATTCACATTACAATGAGCACTGGGCCCTATCACCCAAATCATGCAAGTGATTAGCTTTTTGCTGAGAGAGCAAATCCTCAGTTATCACACAAATGCTTTCATCTAAAAAGTTGCTTGCAATGAATTATTTCACTGAACTGATGGTTGGACTAAATGACTTCTAATGCCTCCATGATCCTATTTCAGTGGGAGCAGAGCCTCCAACTAAAGAAAAAAAAATAAAAAGGGAAGATTTCCAAGTGGCAGTTTTCAATGGCAGAAGGGAATTTTATTCTTACATACCTGGAGGGGGAGAGCAGACTAGATAAATACTTCCATAGACATCACTCAACCTCTGAAGTATTGGGAATAAATACATAAGCAAATTGTGTCATATGTTGCACACTACCATCCAGTAAGAGCTGCCATCATAAGCAATAGCTAAAAGCAACCCTGATTTGTATGTAAGCACATTGCATAGATCTGCAATAGCAGCAAAGGAGTCTTCTGGCAGTATTCAGCCTCTCTCATAATTGTTGCTGGCAAAACACAATATCTTCGTAACTGAAGGGCAATCCTGAACAAAAATAACCCATGGTAACCAGAAGCAACAGCCCTGTAAATGCATCTTCCATGCCACAAAGCTAATTATAATTGGTAATACCAGTGTCCAGAGCAGTCTTTCCAAGCCAGGTGTACATTGGGTCTATTGAGACTACAATACCCAGAATTTTCCAGCAAGCAAATCCAAAATCCCACAAAATCTGGCAGTTTGGGAAGGAAAGCAGACAATACTAAACTTCACAAATCACCATTCTGTGGTCTCTGAACAAGTTTTCTCTGTCCGTATGCCATAAATTAAGCATACTGAAATGTATCCCCCCCATCCACCTAGGAGCTTCTGATTAATTACAATAAAATATATATTAAATTATCTACCTTTAAGAGCAGTTTAGAAACATCCAATGCATCATATTGGTGGCATTCATTTACAATTTGCTATTGAACGAAGGTATCTGCCATGCCAACTTATCAAATACATTTTTCATACATCTAAGTTTTATTGTCACCGGAGATTTATTTGATTCAGATCTCAAAAGATTCTATGAGAATCTACATTCTATGCGAATCTATGGAATCTACATTCTATGAGGAAGTGTCAGCTTTGTAACAACTAATTTTGGATAAGTCTACTAGGTAAAATTAAAGGTCAACAAACAATTATGCATTACAGATCTTACAGGTCACCTACCTCAGCACAAAACAAAATTATACTGCTGAGAAAACAAATTGAAAGTTAAGACATCTTTGCAGTACTATGCTAATTATACCTGTTTCTATGATTTCAAAAACTGCATTGTCAGAGATGAGGAGAGAAGAAAAAAGAATGAGAAATGCTCTAGGTCTGTTTCTTGTCAAAGTAGAATTCTATTATTCTGGACAACAATTTTTACTCAGGAGAAAGAACAGTTGCAACTTCAGTTGAAAAGACCCTTTCACATCTAAGCAAATGCTTAACTCTTGTTGCAATGACACAAAATTTATGGTCTTTCCAACCACAACCATCCTAAACAGAGAGTTCCAACCAGAGATGCCTCCAAATTATATGTAAAGCAGCTCTTTCACTCTGCACTCTAGGAATGCCATCCGTGTCCATTAAGTTAGAGCCCAAACTCCATAGCTATATTTATATATTCCAGCTACAATCAAAGTCCACAAATTATAGATAGGCTCGCTTTGCAACAATTGTTTCCTTTTAACTATCTGTTTATCCCTCAAGTCACTCCCTGAGGATGTCCTTGGTTTTCTGACCTCCCTTATTTTATCCTCTTAGAAAAACTATGTGCTAAGTTGGACTGGGTGAATTAAACACAACTTTTTAAATTTCTACTCGGAAATGTTGCAATTCCGTTTGCTCCGAGGTAGATGGGATTATTACTTCAGCTTAAGTGATACTTAAGGCATACCTTGAACTGGAGAAACAGGATAGAAAAAGTATTGACACTTTTAAACTTGGAGGAGAAAATTCTTGAGACTATCATGGACTGCCAAAAAAGAAAACAAACAAATCAATGCAAAGTTCTCACCTGAGATATAAATGACCAGGCTCAAATTATTCTACTTTAAAAACATGTGAAAACTCAGTTCTCTGGAGAAGACTCTAACAATAGGAAAGGTAGAAGCAAAGAGAAGAGGATGACAACAAGTTACAGTGGCAATGGGAATGCTATTGGAAGAGCCGAAGGTTAGGGACAAATCATCATGGTTAGAAAGTCTATCTATATCAGGGGTGGGGAACCATGGCTCTTTTATGACTTGTGGATTTCAACTCCCAGAATTCCTGAGCCAGCCACCCACCTCGATCTATGTGGTCACTAGGAGTCAATACTGACTTGGTGACACATAATCGAGTACCACCTACAAAATCGGAAGGAAATGTTATTACGTTTTTTAAAAAACCCTCGTAGCTTTAGCATTATCTTTATTTCCAAGAATTCTTGTAGCAGAGAAGATAAGCAGTTGCAATCTAGCATTTCATTCTGCAGCACTCCAGTCCTATAGAAGAAAGAAAACTGTGTGGTAGGAAATGGTATGGATTACCCTAAGGGATTGAAAGGAGTGGGGAACAAGGATGGTGCTTTATCCATGTCCTACCTTGTTGGTTTGTAGTCTGCATTTTGCCTAGATGCATGCCTTGTGTGTCCAATCACACTTGGCCATTAAATAATTCTATTGTATTCTATAAACATTCCTGTTTGGAGAATAAACTTCCTTCTCTGCCTTGGACTTCAATACCTGGCTTGGACATGTCACTTATCTTTGAGCTTCATTTGCTTACTTTTCTGGCCTACAGATTAAGAGGTACTATGATTTCTCTCCTGTCTTGCACTTACTCCTGAGCAAATAAGTTCACATTTGCTATGATAATTATTTGTGAAAGTATGCAAATCCTTGGAATATTAATCTGAACATCTGAAACCCAGGTGATAATAGGTTTAGTGTACATCTTCTAAGCTGCCCTTCATGCTGCTCTCTTTCATGCTGCTCTCCTTATATACAAGCACCAGTTCAACAGGAGTACACAACAGCAATATTTCATGGCGTAGAAAATTGAAGAAAAACCAAGTATTAACTCCTAATCATCTCCTTTTGCAGTATGGTAATACAGAGGATGATAACTAAGTAGAACAATCTTATTTATTTAGCATATTGTGTAGGGTTTTTTTTAACACAAATCATATGATTGTACACAAATATGCATGTGTGTGTATGTGTGCATGCATAAACACACTCTCTCTTACATATGCGTCAACGGTCTTCACATATAGACCATACTGTACATATTTGAAACAAAAATATAGGATGTAGACATCCTCATTCCCTACCCTATACACATATCTTTCAGCAGCTGGAGAGAAGACCTTACTGCAGGGGAAACAGTACAGCATTGGATCTCCTCAAAAACTACTTTACTATTAGTTTCACAAACAGAACTACGGCAGTATAAATTATGCACACATCACAGATGATGGGAGTTTCTGTTCGTCACTGATACTCTTTCCACTACTACTAGAGGTTTGCTGTATCTCTTGCCTCTCTCTATACCAACCTGAAGAGCTCATCCATCTAAGGACTGTGTCAGAAGTAGAACAGAATTTAGGATGGATTAACACCTAGCAAGTAGAAATGTAAAGCAAACTGGAGAGGATATATACAGTAGATGAGCTGTCAGGCAGAGGGATTACCAACTGGTGGAATGCAGTGTGTTTGCTGGCTGCATAGATAGTTGAGTGGTATGGGCAGGAATTACATCGAGAAGGCTGACATGTAAAGCATAGAAACAAAGTATGAAGGACTATCTCACACTGTGGAAGAGCAGTTTTAGAAGTAGCACAAATGCTGTAGTCCTTGTTCCTGCTGCATGTTTTGGAACTAATATTTCTAAATATGGAGGCTCCTCAGTGAAAGCTATTTACTAGTAACCATTTTTAAAAGTAGAAACACAAGTACACTCTTGATTTAATAGAGCCCTGTTTAACAGATTTGATATGCAACAAATCAAATTTCCATCTGTATATCTTCTTTGAAATAACTGACGTCCAATTCATCTCCATGGGTCAGTTAAATTACGTTTGTTAAATTGTGTTATTTGCATAATTACATCATTCAGCAAATAAGGTAAATTGCCTGTTAATAACATTTTCAAAGATAATGCCCATTAGTCTATCAAAAAGTACGAAGTATTACTTGGATATTTATGTTTAAGGGTTACATTCATTGTTACCTAAAAACATGTTTGGAGATCAAGCATTCAGATGAAATGGTCATTAAGAAATCACAATGTTCCCCTTTTCCAACTTAGTACACTTTCAGCTTCTTGGAAATGTAGAAATTAATTTCCCAATATATCGCTAGGACACAAAGGTGCCCTATCTTGTACAGGAACCCACCTGCATCTAACATCCGTTTGGATAACAACATAATCACAACCAGTTATGCCTTAATATATCTTTGAAAAATGTAATTTATAGTTCATAAAATAAAAACTGTAAAGATCTCTGTAATGGTGGTTCTTAAACCTTTGAAGAAGACATTGTTTTAAATGAGCATCAACATCAATAAAAGTACACTGAAATAAACTTATTGAATCCTTCACATTTTAAACACTAGTTGTAATCATTATTATATGACATGCATATGAAGTGTAGCATGCAGAGATGGCATGAGATTTGTCAAACAAAGATCTAAAGCCAGTGCAGCATTCAGCCTATTTCATTATCTGATTTTGGCTGTAGCAAGTACTGAAAAATCCACTTTCAGGAAGTAATGAAGGAATACTTAATGTGTATTAATGTATATTATGTTGTTGAGTAGAAGAATTCTTCCCGTGTTTCCCATAAGTAGTCATCTGATACATGGCATACATTGTTTCTTTACGGACTTTAGAATAAGCTACTCCTGAAATATCAGAGCCACTTAATTATACAAGCTCTCAGCGTTGTATCAACTGTTATTCTGCCATAAAATGACAACCACCGAGAATTGAGCAAAAATGTTCCTTTCAGCAGCAAATATTAAAAGGCAAACAGTGCCAACAAAAAGGTACCTTTTTAATCCAAAATACTTCTGAATGATCCAGAATGCCCTTTGCTTTCAGCCCATTTTAAAATAGGTTTAACACGTCTAAACAAAAATTAAACAGATGGCAATGAATAAACCTGATGTTATTCTACTAGAGGTGCGGGGAGGGGAGGTGTCTGTGTATCTTCTAGTCCAGTATTGACTCCTTGTGACTGCCAGGATTAGTCCCTGCAGTTCTCTTGGCAAGGTTTTGGAAGTGGTTTGTTACTGCTTCCTTCTTCTATGATTGAGAGAAACTGTTCCAAAGTCACCCAGCTCGCTTTGTGCTCAACGTGGGATTAGATCTCAATGGTCTCTCAGTTTCTTGTCTGGTGCCTTTACTACTGCACCAAACTGGCTTTTATTCTACTATTTAACCATATAATAGCAGCATCCTTTTTTTGTACTATTTTGTAATCTTCATTGAAGGATCAATTCCATATCCTTCCAAAATGATACAAAAGTCTCCATTCCTTTTATAAAGTAGTATAGTATTTTTAGTATATTGTTGTAGAAGCCATGGCCTTTAGGGAGCTTCAGATATTACAAAGAAAACTAGCATGAATCTTTCATTACATCTCCTGGTGCTAACAGCAAGAGGAAATTATGTAGCATGCACATTGCACAAGATGGTTTTTTTATATCCAACACTGGCAGATTCTATCAGCAAATTTTGTTTTAAAATGCTAGGATTCTGGCACACTCAGAGGCCTTGGACCTCATAACTTTCCTCACAAAAATTTAGAAATATAGTATACTGACCAGGAGACACATTTAAGGTGCAGCCTCAATGTGTGGAGAAACAGCTCTTCCTTAAGCAAGTTCATGATTGTAACAATCTGAGGGTAAATTAAATGCAGTTGGTTCAATATTATAACAGAATAACAGAACTGGAAGGGACCTTGAAGGTTTTCTTGTCCCCTGTCCAAGAAGGAGAACCTATACCACTTCAGACAAATGGTTGTCCAATCTCATCTTAAAAACCACCCGTGCCGGAGCATCTACAGTTTCTGAAGATAATCTGCTTAACTGCTCTAAATGTCAGGAAATTTCTCCTTATTTCTAGCTTGTGGGTAATATTTGGAAATGAAGTTGTGATTTCCATCTGATGATGATGATGTAATAAACTTATATGCTGCCAGACATTCAATGACTGTGAGCAGTACACAACAATCAATAAAGAAGTTAGAATAAAACTGACAAAAGATAAAAGCTGCAATTTTCCCAAGTTACAATTTTTTATTTTGTTTATATATGTATTTATTTAAAACAAAGGTACTGTTTCAAAGGAGGTATTAGTAAGTAGACAAAGACAATTACTGAAATTATACAATTGATAGTTGATGTACCTACAAATTGCTGGAAGAATGAAGTTTGATCTTAAAAGTCTAGATGCTACTGCTATTAGGAGTGGGGAATGTGTGTGTGTGTGTGCGTATGCATTAGCTCTCTGTTCAATGGAAAAGCACTTTATATATGCTTATGAGATGGTATCAGGGCTACCTGCTATGAGTCCTAAAAACAAGAAGTGAGAAACCTGTTCTTCCAATTCTAAAATCTGCAAAGTTATATGTGTGGAGAATAGCGCCCAAAAGGCACATACGTACAGCTGTTAAAGTGTTAATTAAATTTAAAACTACTCAGGAATTTTACAGCATCTTTAAGACTAAGTAATGACTGTGCATGCTTTCAGTACGTAAGGTCTTGTTTGAAATGCACAAAATGTGAGATGTTGGGTAATAAATGCATCGAATACATAATGTGACACACACAATCTTAAGCATTCTGTACTTAAAGAGTTCTGAATATTTAATATACTTAGATACCTTTATAAAAGCCTAACAGCTGCATAATATTATACCAACACACTCCTGAGGACGAACCACATAGTGGACCTAAAATTGTCTGTTGGCAAATAATGATCAAAGTTTGTGTTCCATAAAAAGCTTGTCTAAACTTGCATCGAAGTTTACACCCTATGGGAACTTTGAGGAACAATATATGTTGCCTTTTGTTCCTTAGAGAAAACTGAGAAACACAAAAGAAATATGGGTATTGTGTTTTTCAATGTGCAACAATTCAAATAATGGGCTATAAAAAACTGCAGACCATGGAATTATGAAGATAACCAAATTATGTCAAATATGCCACACTATGGCTGGTGCAGGATAAATGATGAAAGAGGAAAGCAGGCACTGAAGGAGTCAAAAAAGAGAGTGATGAATACCAGGTATTTATTTAGCCCAACTTATCAAGAACAACTATTCCTTTTTTCAAGGGCATGCATGTTAGTTTTTACAAAGCACACCCATCGATTAGTCCAAGGCCATTTCAAATGTTCCTTTTAAAAGGAATATATTTTCAAAAACATATCAGGCCAAATGAAAACTCATTTACAAATGCTTAGATTCCATCTGCCTCTTTTGTTTAGTACAGGCAACATATTGTCCTCAAGCCACTTTAAAAAAAATAAATTCATCAAAGTTATCTTCACTTGTATTGCCGAAATTCCCATCACCATACATTGGCCTCTGGGGTTTAAACATCAAAGTATCTTTACAGTAAATCACCCCACCTAATAAGAAAACCTAAAAAGCACGTCCCCAATTAATTTCAGTGATATGGCTTGTCTAAAAAAGCAATAAAAATGCACACATCCACACACCCTATCCCACTCCCAGAAAGGCCCCAGATTATGTGCAAAGCAGATCAAGGCTACTTCAGCAAACCAGAACTTTAAAAGCCTAGGATTAGATTTGGTGTGACTGTTACACTCTTATCATTTTTTTAATAATATGTTTCATTAACCAGAATTTATAGTGTAATATGCTGTAGAAACAAACTGGCTGATTCACATGCACTATTCATTATGTAAACCACAGTTTAGCACAGGCTTATTATCCCCACAACAAAAGTTTAAGTGAGCTATTTCAACATTTGAAACCTTAACAGTTAGAAAGGGGAAAGATGCCCACTTCCCATGCCAACCATGATAAATGTTTCAATAAAGCCCCCAAACAGAATTAAGCCAACCTTCTCTTCCTATTTGATTTCATTGGGACAGAGAAAGAGGGAAATAATTACTGGTATCTGTAAATTACTGCATCATGTTTTCCCATTCCCATTATTATGGGAAGATTTTCTAGCTGCAGCAGAGCAAAAGGGGGCAGGAATTAC
>JANHFL010004916.1:12282-49020 GCA_032468155.1 Oxyrhabdium leporinum
CCATACATCTGATGGTAAAGGTTTCTATCCTAAAAGGAGGAAACTTCTCTGAGAAAGGTCCTATGTGTGTGATGATCATGAGATATAAATATTTATGTAACAAATAATAAATCACCCACAAATGTTGCCCTTGATGCAGAACAGCAACTGTATGATAGAGAATAAAGAGTATTATAAGTATTACAATTGTTAATTTATAAGGTACTTATAATTATTCTTTCATGTAACCTGCATCTGCATAACCAACCTGTCTGCCTCTCCTTCCCCCTCACTGCCTCACCTCAATTTAAATCTATGTTACTCTATCCACAACACACACCACTGATGTAGTCAGCTGCAACTCATGAAAATGTATACCTTTTAATAAAATGTATTAGTCAGAAAAGGTGCTACCTAGTTCCATTTTGCCACCATAACCTAACGTACTTCTTTTACATCCTTCCTGGAAAACTGGGACTATCTGTGAAGAAATATTGACATTACGCAATTGAGGACCTATTGAAAAACAAGGCTCCTACTAAAAACACAGCTTTTATTTACTTTTGTTACAAGAAACATTTAGAAGCAAGAGGCCCCAACACATAGCTCGAGAGTTTTGCAAGATAAGACAGAGGAAAAGGAAGGTATGGTATAAATAACTTTTTGCATTGACAGATAATCCAAGGACAGAACAGTACCATATAGAGCACTCCATACAGGAAAAACTTGTTTAAGAGAATGACCCAACCAGCCCAATCTATCAATTGTTAAGTAGTGATAGTTTGTGGGTAAAGCTCTTTGCTTTCACGCCCTCAATTTCCACTTGCTTCCATTCACTCACAACTTGTATACACTTGTCACTCTCTCTATTTAGAGCTACATTCCTTTAAACCAGTCCTACAATTGGAGGATCAATTAAAGGGTAACCTAAGCATCTCTAAGAGGCCTTACATAGTATAAAGATGGTTAAGGATTGATTTATAGTGCTAGCGGTTGAACAGAATATAGTGGTAACAAATGGATCAGGAAAAAGATTACAATCCAATGACTGTTAGATGAGAATAAGCCTGAATGAACATAGGAGAGATGACTCCTACTTAAACACACATTTGTATTACAGATATGGCTCTTTCCCTCTTGCATGTTTGATACTGAACCATTACCTCTACGTAATTCAAACTGGATGGATGTGATATAAAGTGAGATGCTACATTTCCTCTACATGGCTTATGGCATGAGCCCAAGCTTTAGTTCCAACACACAAATGTTTTCTGTAATGTCAGCTGCTTTGAGATAAACACTGGGACAGGCACAGCACGGGAACAAGCAAAAACAAAAATATTCCAATAATAATTAAACATTTCGTAAATATGTTTTTCCTTGGCTACATGCTGTTGAAAAAAAAAAGAAATAGAGCGAGCAATTACATTGGAACTGAACAGAAATAGAGACAGATGATTGATAAAGTTTTTGGCAGTGTTCTGTTGGCTCTGAATTATGACATATAAAATCTAACAAGATAATGGCATAAGTGAGTAAAAAAACAGCTGCAAGAAATGTCAACAAAATTATTTAAGCTGATCTTTATTTGAGTCATTAAAAAAACGTAGGGCTGTTTTAAGTTGTGGGTGGTGACAGGGATTTGCAGCTGAGAATAGATGGCTGAGAAATTTCAGTAATTAAGCAAACTTATGGTGACCATCTGGGCTGAAAGAGATAAAACGTGATTGCTGCTGGTGGCTATTATGATTTTGAAAGTTAGCCTTTGATATTGAGACCAATGTTAGGGAATGCAGCAAATAAAACATCACCATTTACTCCATTTGGTATTTTCTTTGTGGAAATGGAGAACATGAGTGGGAGAATGACCAAGACAGATACCACTGACAGATTAAGAAAGAGAGAATGAGGGAAAATATTGATCTGTCTATGGTGCTACAAAGAGTAAAGCAAGCTGCAATGTCCACAAAACTACAGATCCATACAATTCAATTTAAAATACGTTTTATATTTTCACATGAAATGTGATTTATGAAGTATGTGCACAGCAAGAAAGAGAGGGGGAAAGTACAGGTTGAACAGCAGCTGTTTCCTCTTCCAGTACATCATATAAACAGTGACATATTATAAATAAGATGGATTTAAATATCTTAAGGCCATCATAGAAGCTGCTTAAAGCATCTGCTTATATTGCTACTGGTAGGATGAATTAGATTGGTGAGCATGAGGACTGGGCCCTACTAACATGATCTGATAGTTATGAAACTCTCTTCAAACAAAACGGTGGTTCTTCTAGTGCAGGGGTGTCAAACTCAAGGCCTGTGGGCCACATGTGGCCCATGGGTTGTTTAGATCTGGTCTATGGGGTTGACCTGGAAATAGTGAAGGACCGGCCTGCAGTGCCTCTGTCAGCAAAAACAGAGCTAAGGAGGGCTACGGGCAGTCCTCCCAAGCTCCGTTTTCACTGGCAGAGGGTTACAGGAAGCTGTCGCAGCCAAAAACTGAGCTCAGGGGCCTGTTTTTGCTGGCAGAGCACTTGGGCCACTACAGATGCCCCCAACACAAATGATGTCAAGCTGGCCATACCCATCCTGACCGTGCCCATCCTGGCCCCCAGAGGTCAAACACAACCCTAATGTAGCCCTCAATGAAATCGAGTTTGACATGCCTGTTCTAGTGCAAAAGTTCAGATAGACCTTCATGGTTTATCTACTTAGGTTGTTTTTCTTTAACAATATTTTTGATGCTGTTATTGGAAATACTAATTCTTTCAATGTGTCATATGGAATTTCATTATAGTAGTTAGTTTAGTTTCCTTTATTGTCATTGCACCTCGTACAATGAAATGAAATGCTATCTTCGGTGTACATCATGACTATAAAAATAAAACACAAACACACATCCTTCACATTCTATGCAATTGGATTGAAGACCGCTTGATATTACATTAATATTACACTATACAGTAGAATTCAATATAGTTACTTTAGTACACTTTAATCCAAACTTTTGTTTGAGACTGAAGTTACTGTAATTTTTCAGTGTTTGATCTCTTTTTAGTCCAAGTTGCATTTTCAACAAAGTAGGGCCTTTAGAGTCTGGCGTCTTTCAGTTATTAGAATATCTGAAGATATATGTTCAAAAGCACTATATAAAAGAAAAAAACCCGTTATGTCTATTTCTGTCTACTGTATACCCATCCTCTTTTTCCAATCCTCCAATTCAATTCACTGCAGGATAAAGTATTTGAGAAAAATATGTGCTGGAAAAACAATTCATAGTGTTGCAATGGGGAATAAAAAAAATATTTAGCATTAGTTCTTCTGTAAGTCTCTTATCAAATAGGTTTATTATGATCCTCATACTTTGATAAAGGACCTATTCCAATTCTGGATCTTGTTCTTTTGACTATTGGAAAGAATACATTTGTCTGATGATAATCTTTTTTCTTTCGGAAAAAGAAAATATTTCTTGCAAAAACTTTTATATGATTGATACTCCTTTCCATCAACATTTAAACAACTCTTGTATTGTCTACATATTTGTTTTGAGAAGGGGGCAACTACAGTGCATTTCAGATGTTCATGAAAATTATGGAGGACAAAAGAATTGTGGCAGCTTTTGCATAAGTGCAACTCTTTCAAAATAGATAAGCTTTTTTCTAATAATTATTTCTGGAAGCTCATATATACCAAACCAGTTCTTAATTGAGTTGAGAATAATTCACCCATCACTAATCATACATTCAGTAAGTAGCATCCATTTTAGTGTTAGTTTTATCACCAATTTTGAAAGCTGTTTTTAATGCTTTTTATGTCTTTTCCTAAGCTTTACGTATGTTTCTTAAGTTTTTAAGCATAAAAACACTTGACTGAGACACAAAGGAATGTTAACAGTGTGTCAGAAATTAATTTTATTCTGTGACATTAAAATATGGAAAGATCCTGGTTCTTTACCAAAGAAAATATTCTAAGCTCGGAAAAAAGCAGCCCTACTTTTATTCTGGGATAAATTTAGTCATCTGACTTTTGAGGGGCATTTAATTTGGGGATATAAAAGCAAGAAGGGACCCCAGTGAAATTATTTCAAGGGTAGATTGTTATTATTGGTTCTCTTCCCACCTTTTTTTTTTTTTTAAATATCAGATTATTATGAATCATTTTGATTCCTGCCACCAAATCAGCATGTATCTCTAGAATCTTGAATTCATCTTTATATGATGCTGGTGTGTGTGTGTGTGTGTGTGTGTGTATAAAAAGAGGAGAATGAGATATATACAGGCATTTATTATGTTGCATAAAAATCCATTATAGTACATTATTTTCTTTATGGCTACTACTGTAACAAGAAATCCAAAATGATATGTTCCGTGATCCATAATCAGGTAACTGCCATAATTACATACTTACATATATCCCAGCATCTGACACAAATGTGCAAGTAATCACACTTGCATGATCAAGCATTCATATCTATTCCATCACTTGCTCCTTCTCTCTCATGGCGCTCATGTGTGACGTCTGCCATTTCCAATGGTCAATTATTCAACAGACTCTTCAGATCTGGGGTGAAACGTTGATCAAAAATACTTTGCATTGTTGCATTTTCTCCATCTACATGAGCCTAAGTGCTTTGGAGGAAGGCTAATCTTTTTTTCCCAAGGATCCCACGCCACATTTTTAAAGCATTGTCTTCTGAAGTTCTCACTGCTTGGGGGGTTAGAAAATAAGAAGCAAGGAGAAATTGCATCTTCCTGAACAGGAAGAAAGAAAAAAGGAGACTCTACATTACAAACATTGCTCAGGAGGCAAGCAGTTAAAATGAACATAAGCAGGCAGGGAGAGGGAAACCATGCCAGGAAAGACTAATTAAAGAGCCCACCCATTCTCATCCAGATGGAGTTTAATGAGATTGCAATGAAGACATGGCACTTTATTTGATATAATGTCACAGTTGTACTTCTGTTCCTGGCTTATTGTACAAAATCAGCATCTCAACAGACTCATAGGTTCTAGCCTAGCAGAATCCACTAATCTTTTCCCAATCTCTAAGCTCAGCACAATAAAACAATGGGACAAATATGAATCATGTCTTATTGTATGATGAAATGTGAGATGGAGTTATTATATTGCAAGCACTACACATGTTGTGGGATTTCCTTTTCACTTTAAATTCCATGTTAGAGGAGCATTTAAGCAGGTAAACATGTGAGATTTTTTTTTATAAGAAAACAGTGGGTGTTCCCTTCTGAATTCTCAAAATGTTGCCTTGTTAATTATAAAAAGCATGAGCTCTTGGGTTGAAGTACTATGTACTACATGTTTTACTTATAGTGAACCATAACAACGTTTATATCCTTTGGAAAATAAAGTTTAATGATAGAAAAGCTGCCTGAATTTAATTCTAGCCACACCAGGAAGGCAAGCTATAATGATGTAAACAGTTGGAAAAATGCTTTGGAAGGAAGTCAGAATTATTTCCCTAAAATGTTCATGGCATTTAATGTTTAGTCCAGAGGTGGGCTGCACTTACATTGACAAGAGGTTATCTGACCCTTCTCCCTCTTTCCAGCTTCCAAACTGAAATGTAATGTATATAATATATATGTTCTGAGTTCATTGTGGCCCTGAAGTTTTCTGAAAATGTCAAGCTTAATTCAAAACAAGCTTCAAAACTCACACTTGTCTCTCCTGACAGTCCTGTATAATTTCTTTAAAGTTTTCTTGTGTCAGTGAAAACATTATATCTTTAGATGCAATTGCCCTTGTACAGAGGTTGCTAACATGTGACAATTATTTTCCAGTTGCCAGGAGTACAGGATATACATACCTTGTGTTATATATGATACATTATATATGAAATATATGGTTTTACAACTACTTTTTATATCGCACATTCACTAGTGTCACAGGAAAAAAAAAGAAATTGCAAGCAGGAGTAGCACAAAAATTAATTAGTCGATGGCCATAAAAATGATATATTTCAATGTATACCTTATTCAATACAACTGAATTTGTCATTGATATTCATTCAGAACAAACATCTTAATGCATAAGCAGGTTTCAACAAACTAATTTGGTTCCAAGGAACTATTAAGCATATTAAATGTTTCCACACTATTGACAAGATATTGGATTTGAAATCAGCATCTTTTTCATAATATTAGACCCAAAGAAATTAAATTATTTAAAATACATTAAAATACCATCAAAAGCCTAATTTCCCACAAAGAGCAACAAAATGTAGGGATAAATATGACTTAGAATAAGAAAGTTGATTTAGATGGAATTCTATTTTTTTTTAAATTGAGCAGCTTATATTTGGAATTACACCCATGAGCAAAATAGAACTTCACACTGTCTAACCTGGATGTATGTCCAATATCACTGCCTTCATTTTGCTATGTGAAAACTCTGACCCACTTAGAAAGCAGCAGACAATTCAGTGGTCATTGTCAAGTTTGTTTGAAGAAGGACTTATTCCAATTACAGATGCTGATAAGATTCTGTTGATCAAGGCTCAGAAGCAATGCCAGAACTATTGGACAAGTAAATATCCCATAACATCTCAGAATTCAACTTATTATTAAACAATGTAATGGGATAATGGAAAGAAGGGAAGGGAGAGGGGAAATCTCTCTGTTGTCTCCATTGCTAGAAAGTTCAAATATATTCATTATCTTGTTAGTCCATAATCATGTTTTCTATTTTTGTTGACATTATGGGAATATTTTAATTTCAGCATTCATTTCAAAGAAACACGAAGGCATTCTTCCCCTTCTCCACCTTTCTTTATTTTCTGATGCTTTTCTAACCATTTAAGTCATGGTATATTGACCTATGTGCCAATCATGATTTTTTCTTATTTGGAAGTATGCATATATTTGTGCATGCATGTATAAGAATGTATAGAAATTAAAGATTAAGTATGCCTGCTTTAATAACAAATGAAGTCTGTAATTACTGATTGGGATGTTTATTTGAGCTATCCTGTATATTTTAGAGTAGCTATTTCACATTAAAATGCAACATACCAATTAATTGTGTTGTGCACATATCATAAGGAAACCTTTGTTCTGGCATCTGTTTGTCTCTTTGTTCTGGAACCTGTTTGGACATTTATACAGATGCGATATTATGTGAGGGCTGTCCCAGACTGAAAGTATCTTAGAGGAAGAAGCATGGGGGATTTACATATAAATGCTATATTTTGATGATGCTTCTAGTAAGGTACCTCTATGAAGTTACTTTCATAAGAAACACCCTTCCCTGTTTCACAAACCTGGAGTTAAACAGCTGTAACTCTTCATTCCCCTTTGATTCAAAGTACTGAAAGAGGCCAATAAAGTGAGGAAAACTTGTCTATGGGGCAAGTTATGAAACTGCAAAAACCGAGCTAGACACATAAAGTCACTTATGTAATTAAGAGTTCCTCGTCAAAGAGAAATGTGGCCACTGTGGTTCATATATTTATGAGAAACTTGGAAGTACTGTGCATTGTTCTTGCCAGCAACAAAGGGGGTGGTGACAATCATCTAACATTTTCTAAGCTCTTGGTTTTGCAGAAATTCTGCAGAAAGGTGCATATTCATTCAAAACAGCTTTAAATGCTCACATCCATTTCTTGTGCACATGCCTTTCAAACCTGTTCATCAAAGGTCCAATGTCACTTGTGGTGGTTCTAGATTATAAAAATATTGTCCTCCCCAAATACAGGTAAACCATCCCACTTTTTTTTTCTTTTATGTGTATGCCCCATGCTTCTCCCTACAAGATACATTCAGTCAGAGATGGCTTGATTTATAATAATGGAGATGCATCCACCTCAGATTTTAAACCTGACCACTTCGGTCTGCCCAGATATCCAGAGCTTGAAACTGCTAAGAGATTTTGCACAAGAAAGCAGTGACAATGGATGAAAGATGAGTACAAGCCTTTGTAGAGTACTACAGTTCAGTGTGCAGTAATGCAATGTCAACATGGGAAATCAAAATCCTTTTATATTGTATGAGCCTTGCTAGTTTGGAATTGGCAAGGGCAATCGGGCTGAAAATCCCAGCCATTCGTGGCTCAAAGAAAAAGAAATGTGAACTGTTTCTGTTGCTTTAATTTAAAGATGAGAATGATAGCGGAAAATGTATTCAGCATGACCTGAAGTAGATCAACTGCATTTTGCAATAACTCGGGTGATATAACTGGTGTTGGGTTGCTCTTCCCTTTTATGAAATTCATTTTGTATTTTTTTTTTCTATTGGATTGGTCACATGGTCCTGAAGAGAGGAAAAATAACAAAGAGAAAGAATATTGCTGGCGAAGAAAGAAAAATGATTTTCCATTAACTTTGGGAAAGCTAATATCCCAAAAGAACATGATCCACTGTAATTCAAAAGACTTGCTTGGGTAACACCCACCTATAAAAATAAAAAATGAGTTGGGTTTTTTTTTAAATAAATTGTTGGGCATGTCAACTTGCTTTCTCCAACTAAATCCCTGCAGCAAGTAGCTGCAAGGACCAGAATCCACCATCCATTTTAAAACACAGAATTTATTTATTCTTTCCCTTGGTTTCTCCCCCGCACCCCAACCCCTCTTATATGTAAATCACTGCCTCCCTGGAAAGTTTGAGGTTATCATATATATTTAGCTTATTTGTAATTCAGCATTTTGTAAGATTTCTCAAAATTAGCTAGCAGAACAAGGGGCAGTAAAAGAAGCTAGCAAAAACCCAGCAGGTTTTGCCTGTAAGATGATGTGAATTCAAGTCCAGCACTCTTGGAGGACAATACAGCAATAAAAATAAACTCTATGTAAAAAGAATAATCTGAAGCTTTGCTACAATAAATTGAATGACTGGGGAAATAAAGAGACAATAACTTTTATGGAAGGCTTATCCAAGAAGGGGCATTGAAAAGGCCTGTTACCGAGGCATTTAAAAAGATGTGGGTGAGGCTACCATAGCTACAAAATCCATACTACTCTTGACAATAATACGTCAATAGGACACAACTGAATTGTTAACTTTCAGCTTCATATACAAGATGACATCCTTTTTAAGTCAACCATGAATAAAGTACATATTGGATTGAGAAACACCCCCCCCCACTAAGTCTTTGCTTTAATGATAGCTTATTAAACATACCAGAATACTTGTCTACTTAAATATATGATGTTTCTTTCCTTTGCTTATTAAATTTATATACCACACATCTCACTATCAAGTGAGTCTATGTTAAGTCTTCCAGTATAATTTTCAAATCAAAATGTTGAAATCATACTTTGTGCAATGTCAAAACTGGAGCAACAACATTTATGGCTTTGCGTAATGTATGAACAATTTTAATATCTTTGACTTTGTTGCTCTCTTTCTGTTATCTTTCTAATATCTTTTTGTTGATACATAGATAGGATATATGAAATATCTCTTCTCAATGAAAGATCTTTCTTTCATCTCTTTTTCAGAAAGATCATTGTCCTTTCAAGTAGGTGTGTATAGAAAACAGTGATTCTCAAGGCTTTGTGCATACTATGTTTGAGTAGTTTAAGTGTAATTATGTTACTAAACTCAAGCATTAGGTATAAAAAGGAGGATCTCACATATTAAAATAGTACAATTGAATTTTTCACAGTATTAGATAATATTATAGATATCTGTAATGTGATGAAAAATAGCTTTGGAAGAACTTCTTGACTGTTCTGTCATTGCATAAAGATTGATTTGCACCAGCTGACGATTTATTATGTTGGGCACAAGATCCAACACATCTCAAAAATAACAATACACTTTGCTGACTACAAATGATGGATTCAGGCAAAAAATTAATAACAACTTAATTTATATCAAATCTGAAGTATCTACCAATACAACAAAAGCCAATTTACTTTTTTTTCCCCAGGCATATGACAGAGATTTAATTAAGTCAATATATTTCTTTTCAAAGCTAACTTTTATTTTATTTGTCATCTTGATATACTCTTCCTGACCATTATTGCACTTCATATTTCATTTCAAATAAATGTCAACATTTGTAACACACACATATAATTAATGAGGTGATTATGTCAAAGAGTTTTTATTATATCCTTTAACTAGAAACTTGTGAAATATAATATTCATTCAACCCCAGACATTCTAAAGATGTTTTTTTAACTATTACAGCAAATAAAAACCTTAAATTAAAAAAACAGGAACAGGTGACAAAAACTAACTTAAGAGTAATTAAAGAAAGTCCTAAAGTTGCTGAGACATCTGAGATTATTTTAGATTAACCAATATTAAGAGTATACCGGTAGTAGGCTGGTCACTACAGTAAACAACCACCATTTTTTTCTGCAATGTAGTAGTACTTAAGGCATCCATTCTGCTCCATAAACACCTCCAAATATGGGAAGAGTTCTTCCATTTTGGGGGATTGGGCACAGAGACAATTTTCAACTAGCTACAAAGCTATTGTACAATTGTATTGAACAATTTGAAATTTCCAAATTCTGCAAAATATAAAACAAGATCTGAAAGTTTGGGCTATACCTACAGTACTCTTGAGAGCATAGTTGGAATGCAAATGTACTTATAAACTTCCAATTCCTGCATGTGGTACAAGAAAGACAAGACTCTCAGTGCCTCTTTAATCATGTTAATATACTTTTTGGATTAATACTTCCAGAGCTTCCATCCTAATCTTCACCTTTTTTCCTGCTCTTCTTCCCTTTTACCATGATTCACTTAAACATGCTAAACCTGTCATCAATGCTGCACAAAATCCTCAGAATTATGGTTTCTACTTCCCTACCCTTCCTTATGTCTCTCTTTTTTCTTATAGAACTCCAGGACTAATAAGACCTAATTTTAGTTATCTCTGATTAAGCAAGAATGACACTGCTCCCATTCACAGGGATCCCTGTTTTCAGATGCATACTCCAACTGTGGACCTGGATCCTAAGTCATTTTAGAGAGGACAAGCACTGATGATGTAACCTAGTTTGGGTAATGAAATGTCTGTAAGAAAACAACCAAGCTCATTGCAACCCTGAGCTACAAGTATTCTCCTTTATCAGTCATTTTACTTACTTTAGCTTTGTATAGTTTTAAGCATTATTCAAGCAATGCTCCTTGCCTCCTTCTCTGAGTTACAGTCTGTATCTTCAGAAGATGTCAGCTTTAGGACTCCATTTCAGAAACTTGTAGCAAGGAGAGATTGGATTTATATTTTGATGAAAATTCTGCCAGTGAAGACAAGACAATGCTTGTTTTCCTCCTACATGCTACCTGCTTGAATTTAGTTATTTTCCTTGTTATCTGTTTCTGTCCCCCAGTTTCAATTCACTACACAATTTCTGCCCAATCGACTATGTTCTCACTCCTGATCCTTTTATTTGCTATTCATTATAAACCGATCCAATGAACACTTTATGAGACATTTCTTCTCTGACTTCTGCCTCATGTAGATCTATCAATTCTGAACCTATGTTCTCTTTCCTGGCTGGATAACATTTTTGAAAATCGATATGTCACCACTTTTGTGGACAATACAATGCTGTTAAATGTAGTATAATGTGAAATAGTAATTGCATTAGTAAATATGTAATAGCAATATTACATTCAGTTAAAAAAAGAGCCATATGTTTTATTGAAAATAAATTGGCCATCTGATTTCAATCACAGAATTAAGAAAACTCCAATGCTAAAGCATATCTTTAATTTAAAACAGGTGCATTATTTTTATCTCCAAAGCAGATAAATTACTGATATTAAAATGCTGATATTATCAACGTGGTGGACTTATCTTACCATCTAAGGTGAGGAAAACAAAATTAGCCATTCTATTTTCCAATTGCCATCTATTTTTCTCATGCCTCACAGACCCAGAGTAATAAGTAATAAAAAGTATTATCAATTTCATCAGGTGTTTTGAGCTGACAAAAACATTTCTCCTGCCAAAGTCCTGTTTAAGATTTACAGTGTTTGTGTAATGGGTTTTCTAAATTTGAAACTCAATTCAAAAACCAGATTATTTTTCCAATCATTATCCAATTATGAACTAGTTCTTTCTCTAACATCATTGAAGTTGGGAACATGAACACTTCCCAAATTGTTATTGCTAAAGTTATCATGGAAAAAAATGTATTCTGGTTGGCATACTGTAGATAAAAGCAAAAGTAAGAGGATATTATGAACATTTACCTTAGAAAAGGAACCTAAAACAAAGACATACTGCAAACTGCAGGAATATTAGAACCAGGCTATCACATGGAGCCAGATCAATTAATTGTCACCCTTTTGTGCTTGTGATCTTTAACTAGGATTCTGGAAGTGGCATTTTATTTACTCTAAATGAAAAATAGACACAGTGGAGGAAAAAAACTCATGCATTCAATCTGCCATCATTCAATCAATCTGTAGTATTTTTCAAACTTGGCAAGTTTAAGATCTGTGAACCTCAACTCCCAGATTTCCTCAGTCAGTATGCAAATTGAAATCCACAAGTTTTAAGTTTGCTAAGTTTGAAAAATATAGATTAGACAAGTGGTTCATGGACAATAACAATGACAGCTGTTATATCTGAGAGCTGTATCATTAAATGGCAGGCATGATAAACCCAGCCAGTCTTCCTATGAAGTTGAAGACCAAAGAAAAGAAAAGAAAAGAAAAGAAAAAAAGAAAAGAAAGGAAAAGAAAAGAAAAGAAAAGAAAAAGATGGCATTATTAGAGATTCTTTGTCAGGGATCCAGAGTAGAATAAGGAAAATTTCCACTCTCCCGCCCATTTTTAAAATGTTGCATTCCTTCTTCAGTGCTGCCATGGAACATTCCAAGTAGTAGATTAAAACAGTCCAACTGCCATTACAATTATATAACCCATCATCTCTTTAGGATGAAGCTCAAGGTATTTCAAATTTTCTATTGAAAAGACAAAATAAAGCTTTTATAACTCACGGTGATCCCCTAGGGGATATCTGAAATGGGAAACAATTAAACTGTTCTTACGTATATCACTTTTTTCTTTTTAAAAAAGTTTGGGATGGGAGGAAAGAGAAGCAATCTTGTCCATGTTTTCAGAGATGAGATAAATTAAGAAAGTGTGCATGTGTCTGCAGGGGAAATGATAAAGAAACTTATTTAGCAACATTGTAAAATGCTATCTTTCTTCTAGCAGACTTCGGCATGTCTGATAAAAAATTGATTAGAAATGCTGCAATAGAGTTCTTTGCTCTGTGAATATAAACATGAAATAAAATGGGTAAATTAATGTTACAATATTTTAATTATAATGATTCAAAAATATAAATAGGCACAATTTAGTTTTGAGATTAGCCTAGATATTAGTAGAACACCTGTTCTCTTTATGGCACACAGACTTGGTTATGTATAAACAATTACTGCATTATTAAGCATGAATGGCAAGTTTATTTCAGCCTCATGTTGAACCAGCATTCCATCTTTCCAAACCAAGAAGTTCTATTTGGGAAATATGGTAGACATGGTGAATGGTAGAAATGGTGAATAGACATTTCTGGTAAATGCTACGGTATTTCATACAACACTAATAAATGGAAGAGAGGAACATATTCCAACTCTTCCACATGCATAAAGCTGCAATGTGATGGAACACACATTATTTTCTCTTTACTTGTCATGTATCCAGTTTCCGTTTGACATGACACACAGGGCTAAACATTAGTGCCTTGGTGAATATTTATCTTGCAACAGTCTCTCTTTTGACTCTTATTCAACTTAAAAAGATTTATATAGGCAACCATCCTACGTATCATACCTCTTGTTTATATCAAAATACCATCCACAGGGTTTCTTAAAAATGTCCTTGGGGGCAGTCTTAATGCAAATGAGTTTTTAATTGTGAGAGTATGCATAATTGATACATGCTACCTCAAAATGGGGGTAAGGTTGGTTATAATCAGAATTATGGATAAGGATATCTTGCTGAATTTCTTTTGTGCTCAAAACCCTCTTTATCCTTATATGAAACTAGACAGGTAGTTTCAAAATGAAGGCTCTGAAACAATGGTAATATTATGAAATTCCCACTTTAAGGAAGCCTACTTGGCCCTTACACCAATATAGTTTTAGGATGAGGTAAACTATTTGTCCCAGACAATATTGAGCTTCTATTATTATTTATACAAATACGATGCTATTCCAACAGCAACTACTGTTTATTAGTTTTATCATATACTGTTTTAGCCTATATAATCTCTCTACAGAACTTTTATTACAGGATTTATTATAAATATAATTTTAAAAATTAACCATGCAAATAATGAATAAATATTCTTTTGCTAAAAGCGTGATCAGTTAGGGTCTACATATAATTTTTTAACATAAAGAAAATATATGCTCTGTTTTACATGTTGCCCTGCTTCTACATTAGATTTAAAAGGCCACCCAATTCTTACCTGAAGGCAAAGTTGATTTGTATACTTGACATAGCTACACATTTTTGCAGTGAGTTGAGAAATGGTTTTTAAAGGAATATAATTACATTCTGTTTAATCTTAATGGATAAAAGTTGAAAGTATTTCACAAAAACGCTGTGGAGAAATGGGGCTACATGATTTACTGAAAGCAAGAAAAGTATTTAAAAATATCAGCAATCTACTCTATACAACAAGTTCAATAGGCACCTGATAGCCAAAGGGAAAGTTTAAAAGATATTCATTTCCTTTTTGAAAAAGGTCATCATATTTAGAGGCTCTTCATTATGCATTTTCTCACTCCATCTACAAAGTAATAGAGCAATCACTTCATTAACTTTTCAAAGAGAAGCATTTAAAGCTGATGCACAGCTATGGAACATAATAGATACCAATTTCTTTCAGATACTTTTCATACCTAATTGCAATAGCGTCAAGACTGAAAATTATTGTTTTCAAAAGGACTGCATGTAGACATTTTCCAGTCATGATACTATTGCTGGCTCTTTTTTTTTTTCAGGGAGAGATATAAAAGATGACATTGGGAGCTGAAATAATTCTTGTCAAATACAGACCAGCCTCTCTATAGCTGGACAGCTCTAATTCTATTTTGCCCACAATCTTCTGAATGTAGTAAGCATTGGGAAATCAATGTGATGGTAAAAGACAACAGAGAGGCAATTTACATTCTTATTCCATTTTGGTTTGCACTGGTCTAGCAGAAGTGGGAAAAGCTGATTCTTTGTTCTTTTTGTAGCAATTTTAAAAAACCCTCCCATTTCTTTGAATTAGGAATGGGAAAGAAAGCAATGCTAAGAATTATAATTTTATTTCTGGCCTAGGAGCATTTAAGGAGAACAAGGTAACATTTGCTCCCTTGCAGGCAATCCAAAAGATGTTAGATGATAGTGAATTCTTCCAAAAAAATGACTAGGTGGGAAGGGCTTGCTCCCCTATTAAGATCGTGACAGAAGACATTTACCAGTTAAGCAATGTTTTTTCCCTCCCATGACTGGTCTGAACCCTAACTGGAGGAACCAAGATTATATGGCTGCCCACAACCTTTTCAACTATCTTAAAACAGAAAGTCTGGAGATAGGGCAGATCTTAACATGGTTGGATTGAGAGATGCCCTCTTGTCTCCTTGGGAGCGTATACACCATTATCTCCTCCACAACTTTGGTGTCATGGTTAATGTGGGACCTGAAATCCAGGAGTGCTTAACAGATATAGAAAAAAGTTATTGATTCTAACTGATCAAATGGTTAAAATTGGCAGCCGGAAGTTTATACCTTCAGACTTGCAAGGTTCTTTTAGTGCAACCTTACAATGAAGTAGAACTAGCTCATCTAGTTGTGTTATCTGCCTGGTTTATCTGGGAGGGCTGACAACATTTACTCTGCAAAACTTCCTTCCACTCATCACTTGACATCTTTATGTCAGGACCCTCTCCATGCTCCAGCATCTTTGCCCAGCCCACTCACTTTGGAATCCTAAATGGCATCTACCACTGAAAGAGATCTTAGAACAGAGCCAATTGGAAACTGAATGTGAGGCAACAATATGATGTGGTTGCTAAGAAGCCAAATAGATTTTTAGGTGGCATCAAAAGAAGTAAAATTTACACATCACAACATGTAATTATTCTGCTCTATTCTGCTTAGGTCAAATTCCAGTTCTGGGCATTACACTTTCAGAAACATTCATAAAATCTGGAACAGGTTCAGAGCAGAACAATAAAAACTATTACAGGACAAGAACCTAAATCCTCTAAAGAGAGATTGAAGGAGTTAGATTTGTTTGGCCTTCAGGCAGATGAGAGAATGGGAATATAAACTCTTCAAATTCCTGAAAGGTGTCAGATAGATAGGTCAAAACCTGTTCTCTCTTTCTAATTCCACAGTCCAAGACACTGAATAATGGATTTAAGTTACATAAACACAGCCTGATCCAATATTAGGAGAGGTGGGGGAAAATTCCAGAGAAGTAATAGCATTCCTGTAGTGGAATCAGTTCCTCAAAGAAATAAATGGCTCCCTATCTGGATGGGCTCATATGGAGACTAAGGAGCCATTTAGATTCCCACCCTAAGCGGGATATTGGATTTAATGTCTAAATGTCAGTGTGTCTGTGTATGCCTCCCTGTGTACATGGTGTGTGTTGACAGGTAGTAAGACAAGAGTTGACCCACAAAATCTCAGGAAAAATTGACGTACAGGAAATGTTAGTAGACAAGACAATACAGTGGGACAAAATTGCTCTAGGATAGTACATTTGAACATACCACACACACATTTCTTCCTGATTTTTTTCTGCTGGGGATGCTACGGCAGTAACATTGTTGCAGTCATTCCCCAGTATTGACTCAAACCTTGTATTATTCTAAAATCCATAAAAATGGGATTCTGTGAAATGTTCTCCATGCACATATTCATTTCACATGGCTCCAATAGATGGAATTTGATGTTGTGGAAGCAAAGGTCTATGGGAGAAAAAGCACTTGCCATTTTCTCCTTTTTCTGCAATTCTCACATCCCTGCCACATTAAAAAGCCACCCAATTTTCTGAAAGAGATCCTTTGAGTACTCAGGATGGCGCAAGAAGTGGGAATGACCTCTCTCCATTGCATTGACAGAACCCCCTGCATTAAATTTGAGTTTTACATTGTGCATTACAATTCTTATGTTTATCACCTTATAGGTAGTCCTTGTACACTGAATGCCTTGGACAGTGACCATTCACAGTGATCATAAACTTTATGACCAACCTTGCATTTACAACTTTCGCAGGTCTGTAAAGCAAAGGAAAGCTCAAGTAAGATCATAAGCATACTTGTGGTTTCACTTAATGACTGCTTCACTTAATATCCAAGCTGCTGGTTCCAATTAAAATTGCTAGATGAGTAGATGGATAGATGAGTACCTGTGTAAAAAACTAAGATCAGTATGTTCTGTTTGTTTGCTTCTTTTATTTGAAAGTCTAATGCTTTCCCATTGTATTTATTTCTGTTGCATTAATTTTGTCATATACAGCCTTAACTAGCATCTAAATTCTGATCCAAAGCATCGGTATTACAGTGTTAACACTAGCTACAACTGTATTTCATTGTGACTGGCACAAGCTGAGGACCAAGCTAGCCAACATGGTATATGAATATGACTTTGATGTACAGTGCAACATAATTGTCTAGGTTAAAGTTTTTAGACTAAAAGATACTAATGATATATTGTTGATGATTATTCATTAAATTTCACTGTTTCTAAGGAAAAGTTTCATGTAAGATCATTATATTATCATGAATAAACCATTTATCCTTCATGCAAGAGGCAGCTAGATGGTTAATCAGCAAATATTCTGCTAGCAGCAGTTTTACTTTTCTATTGTATATATAGCCAGCTTATATTCAGATTTTTTTTAAAAAATAGGAAAACAATAATAGGAAAAAACAAATCATTTACAGAATCTAATTGCACAAGAATATATAAATACGCACAGACACAGACACATGGATCCATAAGAATTGCTACAAGAAGAAATGATCAAAATAGAGCTTGACTAACCTTATTTTTGTGTCAAGGAGTAATTATTTCAAAATCACATATTAGAAAAAAAAAAAGCAACAAGTGGTAGGTGAAATGAGAGAAACCTATCTTAGGTATGCAACATCCAGCCATGAAAAGAATCAGAGTCTAATTAACAAGTAAGAACAAGTTATTGTGTGATGTTAAAATTGACTCATTGATTGTTCTCGTCTCTCATTTCTCTTTAGAAGTGAATTGATGTTAAATCAATATAGTTTTAAAATTCCTTTCATAAAAGAATATTTGTACCATAGGAGCAGAGTACAAAAGCAATAAAACCACATAACAGTTGACTCTGATGACAAAGATCAAGATATTTTGTTCATTGCACCTCACAGAGTTTGTTATGGTATAGGCCAGGGGTGTCAAACTCATGTTGTCACGGTGACACACATGACATATAGGGACTTTTTCCCCCTTCGCTAAACCCGGCGTGGGTGTGGCCAGCACATGATGCATCCTGCTGGCCGGGAGTTTGACAGCCGTGGTATAGGCCAATGATCGAGCAAGCTGATACCCCAATTCATGGTACATGTGGAGATAATGTTTATAGAAGTGATAGGAATGTTGAGTGTATCCCACCACAAACCAGTGGAAGATAAACTTTTATATTTTGTCTAGGACCAAAGAATGATGGAGAGACATTTTCTTTGAAACATCTACAATAACATTACAACTAGAAACCTGATGTCATCCAATTTGGAACACCCAAAATCTGAAACACCCCCCCCCCCAATGTGTTCCCTCCAGAATATAGGATTGATATACAATGTACTGCAAGCCACTAAAGCAGAAGACAAGGAAATTGTGAACAAGTACAGTGGCTTAAAAAAATCTGAAAGCTTTTGTATCATGATATATGTTTTCTGTTCAGCACTTTTCAGCTCCCAGAACAAGGTAACGTAGGTATAATAAAAATTTACCTGTCAGCATGCTACATGGGCTGGTAAAATGTGTCCCAGGTTATTTACAACTGTGCTTTCTAACCGTGCTAGGTCTAATTTTCATGCCAGAGTTGAGCCTGATGTAAGAAACATTTATTTATTTAACACTTTTCTTTTACTATGCGTTTCTATCATTCAGGAATCTAAAGCAACCCCTTTTCCCTTCTTTCCTTCCTTTCTCCCTCCTTCTCTCTCTTTCTTCATCACGACAGACAAACAACAATTACACTCCCTTCAGCTCTTAATAAATTCTAAACACTGCCAATAACCTAAGGATGGAAAGTTCAGCCAGAGAGAGTCCAAAATGCATTGTGTTTACAGAATACCAATTATTTTTTTCACTATACTTTATATCTTTTTCTTCAGCAGACTGCATGGCAGCTCACCTTTATATAAAAACTGTTAAATGCACACATTAAAACAAAACAAAAAAAACTATTAAAATACAACATGAAAAAGCAGCACTAAAGCAATCCACATGATTAAATCTAGCAGCAAAGTCCCATGTGAGCTTTTGTCAAAAAGCATTCTATAGGCCCTTTGCTCTCCTCTCTCCTTACCAAAAAGACCTTTGATCATAAGCAGATAATTCCAAGTAGGCATCCCTTATTCAGAGCATTAAATACCAAAGCATTTGTTTTGAATTGAACCTGAACACAAACAAGATACTGTTGGCAAAACAGTAGCTTAATGTAATCTGTTATGGTGACATAATTCTTAGGAGACAATGTCTATCTTTGTGAGGGCTTTCTCCAGCTTTGTTGGAAACTAGAAAAGGTAATCCTACAGGAATTAACTCCTGGCTTGTGTTTTCACACCATGGGTGGGTTGACTTAACCTTAGTTATACCGTATTTATCTAAGAGAGCTATGAAAAATCTCAGCCCTAGACAATGGTGGGTATTATGCTTGTGGAAATGATAATCATGATATACCACAAACCACAAGGATAGTGATATTGGAGAGACGGAGAAAGCAAGAAAAAAAGTGTCTCTAGGTTTGCTAGAGCAAAACGTTTTTCTGCTTAGTTTTGCTGGCATGTTTTTAACCACTTCTTAACCCCCTTGGCAGAAAAGAGACTAGAGGTAAGTATTTTGTTTTATTTTCATAAATTGAGGCATATGAAGGACTATTATGGAGATGGTTGCAATGTTGCCTCAAAGTAGAATATAATCCTAAATAATTTCAAGCAGTTGCTGTCAATGGGAGCATCTTCTCCTCAAAATCCTCTCCCTTATTTGGAGTGCTTGGATTTAACACAGACTCAGCCAGCATAATGTCTGATTATCTAAAACTTAGCTATTTTAACCACTTGGAACTGGATTGCCAATTAAAAACATGTACTTAGCTATAAAATCTGTTGCAATACCTGGATACTTTGTTTTAAAAGTATATTTGGTATATTGTCTCCCTGAAACATTTGTGCAAATTAATATTTTCTGCTCAGCACTGAGCAATCTGTTCAAATAAACATGATGGGATTGTTCTTGATTTCCTGACATACAAGTGGAAGAATTTTCAGGAAATCCCAAATGATCTCTTTTAACAATAGGATTAATTAATGCTACAATGACTTTTTATGAAATTCATTTTTTGCCCCAAACTTTCCATTTAGAAGAGTATCAGAGTGTTTATAAACCTCCACCCAAGTTTCTGTGCTTTTTTAAATGTTAAGTGATCATGTATTCAATACACATGAATGAGCTAATATTTTTATTTCAAAGGCATTCCAATTTGACATGTTTTTCTCCATAATTGTGTTCCATTTTGTTTCTCCAGCAATCTTCAATTTGAAAGGAAAAAAATCCCCAAATAATGCTAGAATTTAATTTAATGAGTATAAAGAATTTAATTTAATGAGTATAAAATGTGTACTTTTGTATTTAAATTATTATTTTTCTTTCAGACATGCAAAGATTGATATGCTTAGACTTCCAACAATAGAGCAATAAAACTATTGCAAATGTTCAGAGATGAGAAATCTGGCACAGAGATAAATCCTGATTGGCACATTATTCCAAGATCAGACTATTTGTAATTTGCATAATATTCTTCAACAGACATAGGTAGAGATAACATTGTTCAGACCACAGGCTGTATTTGAGATTAGAAAGCAACTACAGTTCTACCTCACCATTCAACCACTTTTAAATAGTACTTCTTGGAAAAACTTTTATCATACAAAAAGAATCTGTTCAGGAGGCAGAAAAGTTGCTTTGAATGTTTTTATTGTGGTTGGGGGCAGTGGCAACCCCACGGTAGATCAAAGCAGGAAAGATGAATTCAAAGTGCAATTGAAACCCTTATACATGTGTAAAATGTCAAAACGAACCCAAAAGGAGCTCAGACAATCCCACCCTGATTGCCTTCTTACCTTTTTTAATCTCCCCAGCTTCCTTTCCCCAAACAAATATCTGGCAGAGAGACTTATGATTAAATCTAGGTGTGCTGCATGTTAATAGAAATTTTTAAAAGAAATATAAAGCAATAAGTTTTTGCTTTGTTTTATAGTTCTCCTTGGGATAGAGAATATTGCAGGGGGGGTAGGATGCCTCTAATATACAGCAAGATTAAGAGATTAAAATTTTGAATTCAAATATTATCCTTTGACTATTTTCATCCCCCCCCCTGTCTTCATAAACTCACTAGAAAACTATTTGGGCAGGTAACTGGGTTCAGCTCTAATAAAAATTGTAATTAATGAAGTGTGATTGTCATACAAACACTTTCTGCATCGAACTACAAGCAATTGGAAAAAAATGCTCAAAAGAGGCTCAGTGAAGGAAAATTCCAGGAGCCCTATCATTTCTTACTACATTTCATCAATCATAGGCATCCAAAATGGTCTGATCCTGAAATGTAGCATTAAACTAATTGTGGGGAAGAACATTATTTCCCTGCTTCTGATTTCTGATTTATTTGCTTTCCCAAAGCAATGCATGATTTGCATGGTTCAAAAAACACTACCAATTGAATATCTGACAACTGTCTCAGGACTGCTGGCACAATAATGTGATTGAAGGCAGAGGGAATCATACACAGATAGCCCTCAACATGCAACTTGTTGATTAGCAACCATTTGAAGTTATGACAGCCTCCCCAGAGCTACTTACAATGCATTTTTGGAGTTAGGATGGCTGCATACACCCTCGCAGTCACGTGATCACATTTTGAATGTTTGGCAACTGGCTCAGCTTTATAGCTGTTTGCAGCATCCCACAATCACAAGACTGTGATTTGTAAAAAATAATTTCAGCATTTATTTATGGCTTTCTATCAAAAAACACCCATTGGGGAAAATGGATTCGGTTAAGGACCTTGGCATTTGCTTAATGATTGCTGTAAAAAAACAGTTGTAACTTTAAATCTGGACACTCAACGTAGGACCACAAAAATTGCAACTGTAATTATGGACTCAATTACCATTGTAAATCCAGGAGTGCCTGCATACTAGCCTTGCTTAGGGATTTCTGTTTTTTCAGGAAGGAAAGGCAATCCAAGAGAACTAAACAGCACAGAGAAACAGGCTGGTTTTGTGAGCTTGGCAGTCACTAGGAATAAAAACGAATTGAAGAGTTAGCAGAGGAGAAGTGGTAGAAGAAGCCAGGAGTTATGTGAAAGAAAACACACTGTACTTTAGAATTTGGTGACTTGTTGGTTGACCTGATCCAATCAAGAGCTATTTAAGGGGGGGGAAAGGTAGTACTTTATTTTCAAAGTTTGCTTCAGTTCTCAAAAGCCTTTTTGTCCTAAAACAGTAATTTATCTCCAAATATTATTATTCCATTACGCCAAAATAGAAATCTGGACAAAAAGATTGTGAAACTACATTCAGATCTTTACATTCCATAGAAAGTAGATGTATAAATCTGGAAAAAAATAACAAAAGGCTGTGTAAGTTGTGATCTCTTTCTGTCTTTTGTCTCTGTGTCTCTCCCTCCCTCAATCTTCTAATTTATTTATCTGCTGCTCAGGAAATGACTGGTTTCATAAACAGAAAGTGGCAATATAGTATTAGAAGTACATACACCCTGATGAAAATATCCCAATATCCCATGAGACAAAATATATAGCTACAGTCAAGCATAGAAGCATGCAAAAAGCCAAGAGTTAAAATTCTTCTAAGCATAGAAGAGTTCTTGGTTCAATTAACACAAACTTCTGACTAGCAGAGCAGTGAAGACTGCATTACTTAATACAAAAGAAAACATTCTGCAAATTACTTCTTGCTTCCATTTTACTGCTCCCACAGCACCAAACACAGTTTCAGCTCCAGTTGCTAACTCCTAATTTTTGGAATTTAGAGCCTGAATATATTCTGCTGGGGAAGAGGAACAGGGCCTGTTTCATATCCAGTAGCCAGAAAGTTTTTTAGTCCCCATTCTTGGTTTGGGTTTAAAAATGGAGAGAAATAACAACAGCAAAATCTCACTACACTGTGCACTATACAAACCATATCATTATTTTTGACTTGCTATATTGCCAGTGCTGCTATGGCCTAGGTTAGCTGCATCCTGGAACTTTGATAATGGAAACTCTGCTGTAAAAAAACATGCTTGTACAATTCAGTTACTACTTAATTCCAAAGATTTACAGTGAAAAAATTAAGCAACTTGTGATTTGCAACTTTAATTGTGTGAGAAACAGAAACTAGAGTTTCTGGAATAGGATCAGCCAGGTGTGAACAGGATAGCCTACAGATAAAAGTGCCTTTTAATGTCTTTCAAAAGGAATCCAATGAGATTATATTCAGAAGTTAATGAAAATGCTCCATCCATTTATATTACAATATCCTCTATTCATTCTTATATTTGTTTTAATCCTTCAGGCAAATAACTTCTCAATACATTTGTGCCTTATATTTCAATGGCGGAGCATCATTTCCTTCCTTTAAAAAAAAAAAAACCTGCAAGGGCATCAGTTTCTTAGAAATTATCTTTATTCAACAAGTTTAAAACTGTTTTGCAAATGAAGTGATTGTGCTCCATGAATGTCATACTGCAGACTTTGCCCTTAAAGACTAGAAAACCACTCTCAGACAATTAAATTAAAAATGAAATTAAACAATAATGAAACCTCTGCCCAAATAATATTAAAAATACATATCAAGGGGTTCATGAAGCAAACTCTAAAGTTAGGAGTTTGAAGATGTTGTCTAAACATGGCCGACGGCTTAAAAAAGAAAATATACTTCTGGTAATCTTGTATACTTTCAATTTCTGTTTATTTATAATTAGAGACATTTCAAGAGAAAATTTTTTACTGTAGGTTTATAGTTCAGCCATATATATATATATATATATATATATGTGTGTGTGTGTGTGTGTATGTATGTATATATATATACACACACACACGTGTGTGTGTGTGTGCGCGCGCTATCTATATGTTTTATAGATAAATAAATAATAAATAAGTACAAAATAATATGCTGAATTCAGTTTTAACATTACACTTCTGATGATTGAAAGTTTGTTCACTCATGTCATCACTGTCCATCTAACTTGGACTCATTCTCCATTCATATATGTATTTCCCATCTCCGCCTGACTTATTCCCTATTAGACGGTGCTTTTAAAAGAATGGATGATTGAAGTTATATCTTTCATGCAATTCTGTTTCACAACATCTCCTGAGTGCAGTGCATGGTTCTTACTTTTTGTCTACCTGCTCATCTCTAGGGTACTGTCTCTGTTTTTCAATTAGTTTTATGGAAAGAGGTCCTATATTCTGCTTGAGGCATTAAGCTTTTCATTCATGTAATTTAACTCATAATGTGAATGTGAAACTTTTATTGGTTCAGAATTTCAAATGTTTTGTCTTCTTGGTTCTTTTAAGCATTCAAAATCCATGTCTGCCTTTTTCAAGAAAAGCAAATGTCTTCTGACATCTGATTAACATAATTCACCACCACTTCTTCTTTTTTAAAATGGAGTTTTAATATTTAACTCATCTTAGCCCAACATTAATATTTTTGGCAACTTCTATAAAAGTCATGTTAACTAGCTATGTACCAGTTGCCTGAAATAAATAGAATTCATTCTTCATTTCAATTTACACCATGTGCAAAATGTGACTGTATTAGTTCAGACTCTGTGTGATGCATCAAATGTTTGACCTTTATATAAAAATTATTTCCTGCATACAGAAATATTTTTCATCAGAGAGAAGGTTATCATTAGAGTCTTTTACCTGACATGCTGTTTTCCTCTGTGAAAGATGATTTATGTACGACAAAACACAAAATCATTGGTGCTTTGTAAGGACAACTGATATGTGAAACTGTTGTTACTTTGTTATACTCTACAGTAATTACCTTGTCACAAGTATCTAACCTTTTTTAAAAATAGCATTAAGGATTTTTACTTCTCTTCACAAACCAATTGGAGAATTTGATTCACTAGCAGGCATCAGGTTCCATAAGAATAACTCAAATGGCTTATATAATCCGCCATGCTCAATGTTTCAGAAGGATTTCTGTTCTCGTGAAAGACAACAAACAAATCTCTTCTGAAAGAAGAATTAGAAGTTAGAAGAATTTTAGGTTCCCTTAGCAAAGCCGTCCAGGAAAAAGATAAAATCAATTCCCTTGGCAAAGCCGTCCAAGTTCCCTTGGCAAAGCCATCCAGGAAAAAGATAAAGTCAATTCTCGAAGCTAACTTTCATGCAGTTGATTTGATCAAATACATAACTGACTAACTGGACCAAAAAGAGAGTTGTTTTTTTCATTTTTGGAGCATAGCTAGGAAAAAAGTGTTCCTCCAGAAGAATATCCAGCTGAAATGTACTGTTTGCTGCATGAAGGGACAGCATTTGCATTCAGTATGACATGCATCAGAGATTCAGATGAGGCAAGTGGAACCATGGAAGAAACAGAAGTCATTACCCATGTTACTAGGTGGAAGGAGACTCAAATGGTGCTGGAAAAGCAAATAGTTAGCAAATTATACAAAGAGGCACAATGGTCATTGGGGAAATGTTTTGCATTTTTACATTGCTGCTTTGATTTTTTTCCCCTGAATTTTACACATTCGGTGCAGGCCCATTTAACACCTGATCACCATGGGATGATCACATGCTCCATCTCCAAGAGGCAAACATGTGTTCATTACATATCCACCAAAGCAAAGCCTGACATGGTCGGCAGCAGAGCAAAATCCTGTTCAGTACTCTTCCAGAGTTACAAATAACAGCAATGTACTTAGCATATGAAAGAAACTGATTTCAGTATTTGTGTTACATCCAGAAGAGCCATGTGAGTGCCAAGTGCTTATTAAGGTTTACAAATATTTTGACAAGGTCAGGCTTTGCTTCCAAAGAGTCTAGACAACTTTATATTCTTAGGAACTAATTGCAGAGCACTGCTAAATGTGAACCACTCAGATAGTGCAACTGCGAGGTTACACTTGGTTTCAACAAGCAACACATATCAGATATAATACATTATGATAAGAGTGACATATGGAAGTACTTTTATAAGAAGAAAGATCAGTGCAAATTGTACTTCAAATTCTCAAATTGTCATGCTTTATACCTTTTCCAAGGTCGTGTGTATACATGTAGAAACTAATGCAAGGGAGTAAATCTTTGGTTACCTTTAAAGTTGTACATGTCATAGTTTTGTACAGCATCTTAATGGCTGCTTTCCAAAAGACAAACTCTGGTATTGTTATTAGGAGTGGGAAGGGGAGGCTGAGACCTTAAGCAATGGGATTATAGTTATTACTAATTTAAACTCAAAACATTCATACTATTCATTTTGTTTCTTAAATCCATTCCAGCAAACATCCCAATGCTTGGGGAAAGGAGGTTGAAAATCTGTCAGTTTTGCTCCTACCTACTCCACAAAACTGATGATAGATTATCATAATTTTGCTCCTCTAGTTTAAATTATCTGGGCTTGAGTACTGAGATTATCCTGCAGAAGGGTATTTGTGTATAAACATATACCTCCATGCAGAATAGCAGATCATATGCTCTTTTATTTCTCAATGGAAAAATCTAGCATTTTAAATGTGTGAAAACAATTGCAATATGCAATTCCCTTTGCAGTAGGTGCTACAGTTAGATTACAAAGACTACCACTTACATACAGAATTTTCAGTAGGTGTCTATTACATAAAAATCAGAATGCAAGTAAACGTCCCTGGTTGATGAAAGACAAAAGTTCCCAGCTGCCTTTAAATCATAGTCCATTACCTATTTCTTGTTTGACCTATATCATCCTGGTTTTCCTTTTTGTTGAGTTTCTCCTGTGAACTCATTAAGATAACATCTTACAAAGATATTATATTCTCCAATGGTATTCCTAACCATTGGGGTTGCGATTAATGGCTTACTTTTGTCTGTTTTTTTTCTTTTCCAGGCCATACATGTATTTGTCTTGAAATAAATATGGACACATTCTTAGCAGAGGGAGAATATAACTGATCTAAACTCTTCTTTCTATACATATAAAATCGCAAAGTGACATTCCATCAGATTAGGATTTGACAGCAATTCCATGGTTGATTGGCAAGCATTTCCAGTGCTTAATCCTGCAACAATAGAAACCAGAAAAACAACAAATAGGATTTTGTGTATTTGTGTGCAAAGCCACTTGTGAACAACTGCCTCTGCTACTGAACCCAAATTCTTGAGCTCAGCATCTTTAGAGAGGCACTTTATTCCTTAGCTCCTTTATTCTCATCAGCCCCCCCAGATATATCTTGAAAGTCTTGAAAGCAGGACACTGTCTCGTAAATTGATCGCAAAACAAATCTTGTAAACCTAGGCTCTACTTGCCATTGTATTATTAGTTTACACCCTTCTGAAATTAAAGGTTTAAGATTAAAGCACTTAAAATAGCTAAATCTCTAGCAAAAACTTTTAAATTTATTTTTCTTATTTATATAGTTTATCCTATGGCCAGTATCAAAAATTATTTTTTAAAAATCCACTTTTTTAAAAAAATCAAGTTTAAAACATTCCTCAATTATCCCTGATTTTAAGACGGGGTGGTGGTGGAGATGCAACCTTTTTGATTCTTGGTGTGATTTCCATATACCATAATACATATTGTGGAAAAAAAAACTATTTCCCCAACCAATCTGCGTGTGAAAATAGAAACTATACCATGTAAAGAAAAACCTGGTCTAATCCATTTTTACAATCAGCTTTTTGATTGGAGACTGTAGTGAAAAATAATTAAAAAACAGTGTGTGTGTGTGTGTGTGTGTGTGTGTATGTATGTATTTCCAGATATTTAGTTGTTTTACTAGCCTGAACATGAGATCTTTCTGGCTGAGAAATTTATTCAGACCTATTGTGCCCACCCCTACCAATTAGAGACTATACTAACCACTGAACCAATTTTAAGTTTATCGATTGGAAGATGCAATTGCTCTGGCTGACAAAGTAAAACCCACAACACAAAGGTTACGCTCTATGAAGAACAGAAGTTTGCCAGGAATATAATTAGGCTCCTATTACTGGAATCACAATAATAAATAAAGGGAAAATGTAACCTCTTGCTCTTTTGGAAAAAAAATAATGCACACATGTATACATAAGCAACAACAGAAAATGCCACATGATTTGGCAACAAGGAAGATATTTTATTTTAGAACTTAGATTATCAGTTAGACAACCGGTAGGGGTGGTTCCAATTTGCAGACTCTGTAGTCCACACAATCTTTTATAGATAAAATAATGGTGGTTGGCATACTGATAAGCAAAGCACTGGCCTCTACAATTATCCTTATATCCAAGTATGTGCTGGATCCCAAAGGCTTTCTTAGAAATAAATATGATAGATGGCTGAAGCCCAATGCTTTTGTCTTGAAAGGGCCCCTCAGCAACAGAAGCAGGATGAACCCTTAGGCACAGTGTGGAGTATTCTGTAAACAAAATAGCATTTTGCTTAGAAACTCATTATACCCCTCAGCGGCAATTACTTTGTAAAAGGAGCAGCCTACCCAGCAGCAACTTTTTCAAAAACCCACATCACGTTACTGAAATTCCCACCAGCTCCACAAAGCTGGGAAATCTCTCTTTTTTAAAGGGAGGGAGATCTTTTCAAAAATAAATGAATTGATTTTATCTTAGAAGGCACAATATTTCCTTATAACCAAAGAATGCCTCATACACCTATGTTTATTTAGTATCAGTATTTAAATCAGCAAAACTCTCAAAAACAGGAATATTTAGAGGGCTGGGTGTAAGAAAAACATCAGGAATCCATAAGATAAGATAAGATGGCCTTTATTGTCATTTTTTTACTGTGAGCACATTGGTATACATTAAAAATGAATGTTGCTTGCTCTCAAAAGAAAGTATGTAGCTACCTATACCCATACATAACACACATATACACATGCTATATACATACATACACACACACACACACACACTAATCACTGTCCATTTTGAATAATAGCGGAAAGAGGAAACTTGAGAGTTCACAAGGTTGATGCTACATGGAACAAAACTGTGACTGAATCTAGATGTTTTTCTTTTGATACCACGAAGCCTCCTTCCAGAAAGTGTCAAGGATACAAACAGGTCATGGATGTGGAGCACCCCAAGGCAATACTGTGGACATGGCTAAAGTAGTTCTTCCACTGAGCCATGGTGGCACAATGTTTAGAATGCAGTACTGAAGGCTAATTCTGCCAACTGCCAAAAATTCGATTCTGGCCAGCTCAAAGTTGACTCAGCCTTTCATCCTTCTGAGGTTGGTAAAATGAGAACCCAGATTGTTGGGGGCAATATGCTGATTTTGTAAACCACTTAGAGAGGGCTGTAAGCACTATGAAGCAGCATAGAAGTCTGAGTGCTATTGCTATTCCTAAATAAACACCAATTAATGCAGTCCTCACCCATGCCAACAAGCAAGGAGAATGTGCAGGTTTCAAAAATCAGAATGGCTTCTCCTTATGGGACTTTATTTATTTGTCAAACTGATTTGTCACCTATCTCATCATAGGGTTAGTCTAAGCGTGTTATAACAATAAAAAGTAAGGAATGAAAAGAAGTATAAACAAAACAGAAGTAAAATAACAGAAGAATAAAATAAACAATGGGAAAGAAAACAATGAGAAAACATGAATATGATAACAGAAGATGGGTGGGTGGAGAATAGAGAATAAGGGGGAAGGTGGAGTCTGCCATCAATCCAGCAGCCACCTCCAACTGGAACTTCCTCATTGGGTCCCTCATGAGGTGTAACCTTTTGACAACTAAAAGCTTGCCAACAGATTGCATTAGGGAAAAATTATTAGCAATATGCACATGAGTTTTTACATGACTTTTAAAAGGCGTTATAAAGAAATTATCAGCTTTACTTTTGAGATCTCACCAAAAGTACTTACATGATTATTTCTTTCTGCTTCTTACTATGAATTTGGGGTAATCATGTGTCTCCTTCACTTCTACCATGTAAAATATTTCCATACATAATTGGCTGTATCTACAAATTTTGACAGGGGGGAAAAACCGCATGTTGATTTGACATACCATAAACACTGTACTTGGTTTATAACATAAATTTTATTGATTTTCCTTAGAAATTGGGAAGAATTGCAGTCATGGCCTTATGGAAGAGCAATAACAAGTTGCCTCATTAATTATTGTTTCACACAACAGACAAGACTCTAGGATGAAGAAATGAAGATTTTCTTTCCTCAGCTCATGATATTCTGATCATTGCCAGAAATGACTGCGGAATGGTCACGAGAATTTCCACACTCTGTGCATCATAGCTAATTAAATCATTTCTGATCATTTGGTAAATTTTGCAATCATTTCAGTGCTGCAGTCACATGGGATATGCAATGTGAGTATATAACAAAGAAAGGGAAAGGAAACAATTGATAAGGATAACAAAACACAATTTCGCTGATTGTCTATAAAAATGTTCCACGGATAGAGTGCAAACTTTGCTTATCATATAAATCAAGCACAGCTAAACATGTATTTATTTATATCCTGCCTTCATTATTTGTTTATAACTCAAGATGGTGAACATATCTAATGCTCCTTTCTCCTACTATTTTCCACACAACAGCAACACTGTGAGATGGGTTGGGTTGAGAGTGATTGGCCCAAAATCACCCAGCTGGCTTTCATATCATTCATTTGCTTTTATATTATAACTATGGAGATATAACTGATTAGTTAATTAATCAGTTCTGTACATCAGAAATAGTTTAAGCTTTCTTTTTTAACATCCTACTTCCATTCCGCCAGGGAAAAGAAATCTGGAACTATATGTGTAGTCCTTGTAAAAGAATATTGCTTGATGCCTTAATTCATAGTGAATATTAATAGCCAGTTTGGTATAGTAGTTAGGGCAGTCAGTCTAGAAACTGGGAGATTGTGATTCTAACTCTGCCTTAGAGACAAAGCCAGCTGGACAACTTTGGGCTAGTTACTTTCTCTCAGACCTAGGAGGAAGACAGTGACAAACCACTCTGAAAAACCTTGTTAAGAAAACTAAGGACTATAATCCAGGCAATCACTGGAAGTAAACACTGATTCAGTGGCTCACACACAAACAAAAAAAATCACAGTGCACATCCATATAAAAACATCCAAAGAGAAACATCCATGTAAAAAGATCAAATTTTAAAATATTCGATGTTAGTCAAATCTGAAAGAGAAAAGCTAAGGACCAGAATTTCAGTTTCAATGTTGTTCATCTCACAGCATAATCATTATAGATTTGCAGCCCTTCAGATTAATTTCTAAAAAAGAATCAATACAATTCCAGGACAAGAAAGTCACAACTGCTCTAAGAAGTTGCAAACAGATACTCTTAGGATTCTACACAGTCTTATTATAGTACCACTATCCTGATTAAAAAATTGATTAGAATGAAGAGTAACTGCTTTCACACATTTACACGATGAATTTTTATAATTTCTAATCCAAAATTGCACAATACTGTAATGTAATTTCATTCAGAGCTGTTCTAGTCGTAATGTTTGAAACTTGATGTTTCCCTGAATGAGAACATAAATAGATTAAATCACACCAGATCTACAACTTTACTGAGCACTTAAGAAAATCTGCTGTAGAATATAAAATGAAGAAACAGCTCAAACCCTTTCTACCTCAACATACTTTGAACTGGGCATGCCCAGATCTATGATTTTCCTCAGGATAATCTCAGCAGTGGTCATGCTGGCACTCAAAACTCGGGGAATAATTCATAATTCTGGAGGATTCTCTGGATGGAAAAGACCATCCTGCCTTTTAAATGATCAGGTAGAAGAAATTCTTCTTGCTGTCCTGGATACTTTCACCAAGGAGTCCATATTCCCAAAAGATCCAGTTGCATGAAAGGCCCTAATATTTTACTTTCAACAAGCTGATCAGATTCTTTACAAAATATAGCAACATTAGAATATATCGCCCAAAGTTTTGCTTAACTCTCACCATATATTGGCAACATTAACGGATTCTGAAGTAGAAAAACATCTATCTGAACTTAGTGATCATATTTTGCCTGCCAATCTTGGGTTCATTGCATCAAAATGAAATCCAGTATTTTAAAAGATAGCAATTTTCAATAATGATACATGTTTTAAAGTGCAGATTGGTGGAGACTTTCCATGAAAACCAGAAAAATAATGACCATGACTCAGCTGCTCTGCCACAACCAGTAGCTCTGCTTTGAATGACAGGAACAGCAGTGTTCCTGCCCTCCCCCTCCCAGGCTCCTCCAAGAGAGGCAGTACATGGTTGGGGGATGCGACAACTCCACAACTGGCAGTTGTTGCTAGACCAAGAGATTTTCCACGGCCTTGTCTTCCAAATTGCCATTTTTAATAAGATTAAGAAGATGACACGTGTTACATAAATTGTTGTGGCTCACCAGCAGAGCTGGTGGCAGATTCGGACAGTGAAGAAGAGGTTGGAGAGGAACATGGGCCAGTCCTGGAGTCTGGGGAAGGCTCTGACAAGTGCTCTGCGTCGGAGGCAAAGTTGGGGCCAGGGCCGTCTGACAGTTATCAGCTGCCTTCAGAGTCAGAGATCAGTGGGGCAGAAGAACAGCTGAAACCTGTTCCCATGCGCAGAGCTGCCAGGAGAAGGGAACAGTTAAGGAACAAGGGTCAACTTGGGAGTCAGCTCAGGTGGACAGTAAATGGCCCCTCCCACAGGGAACAAAAGAGGAGCAAAAGGGGAGCGGCGTTTGCAGGAGAGAATTAGTTCAATTCATTAGAGTGAAGATCTGTTCCTGACTTCTTGCCAAGTAATTGCTGCTACAGCGTGGCGTTTGGAAGATATCGGCTTGGCAACTCTCCAAGCCTGATAAAGGTCTGTAGTTGTGAAATCTCATGAAAGACTGTTTGCCGGGATTTTGCTGGAGAGGAAATCCCTTTAACCTAAATAAAAGGGGTTTTATCAGGACGAGGAGTCTGCTTCATGGTCTTGGGAAGCCTAGGCCAGAACATCTCAATTATTCTTTTAATCACCTTCCATTCTTGGTACAATCACAATTCCTGATGAACAGATTCTAAAGCTTAGTACAACATCACAATAACATCCTATCATATGAAGATTTTCCAGTAAAACCTACATATGTACATTATTTTTTTTCTCTTATTTTGTTCAATCATGTGCAATATTCAGACTTCCTGGACACGTCCCTGCAATTTTCTTGGCAAGTTTTAGGGAAGTGGTTTGCCATTGCCTCCTTCCTACTTCTGAGAGAATGTGACTGGCCCAAGGTCAACCAGCTGGCTTCATGCCCAATTCAGGATTAGAACTCAAGCTTTCCCATTTTGTCAAATGAACACGTGGCCATATCCCATGGGCTAATGAAACCTCACATTTTTACACCCCCAACACGGAAAACCTGATGTCCAACCTTTCAGATATTTGAATGATACATTGAGATACTTGAATCCTTTCCTAATCTCTCTTTATGCTTCACTGTCATCTGAGTAGAGTGGAACTATTTAGGTATCTACTGAATAACCAGAATAGTTTTTTATACAATTTATATTTTGCAACTCAGAAGGTAGATATTATAGACCTAGAATATCTGATGGATTCTGGCTTTAATGAAGAATGTTAATATTTTTATCAGTATTTATCACTCAACTGTGTGTTTGAAGTAATGCCTGACAAAATGTGCACAGTAACCTACATTCTAATATGCACTGTAAACTATTCTATCAACAGAGAATTAAAACAACTTCTAGCAATAGCAAAGATATTTTAAATAATTGTAGCTGTTTAAGTTCTGTGAAAATAAACATTAGGTTTAATTAAATTTAATTACTTTAAATAATTTAATTATAATTAGAAGATAAGAGACTGTAACGAGCCTTTCATAGGAAATTACGCCAAGAGCAAGTTAACAGCATGATCTGATCTTCTATATAAGGTCTGAGATGAAAAAGGGACATGTGTTTTTTACAGTAAAGTGGTCCCAGCTCTTATAGACTTAAAGATTAAAACGCGCTATCAGTTAGAATGGAAAGCAGTACAGTGGCAAGGCAGAATCTTATTGCCATTTTTGGTAACATTCCTTGGTAACTAAAATCCCTTCCCAATACTAGAACAGGATTGGCTACATACCTGCAAATACTAAAGCTAAAGACAATGTTAGATTGGCTAGTGTTCGTATTCCATTTCCACTACCTATTTTACCTGTTCAGGCATTTCTTTCAATAGTCTAACAAGTGGACTGAAGTCATTTTATCTATGTAGGGAGAGTAATCCCCTTATGGCATCTTCAGTATCACATTCAGCATGTTAATTTCTAGTTGATAAGTGCTAATAGTTTGGACATCACTACCCCCATTTAGCAAAGCTGACAAACTTTTTTTCCTTCGCTAAATCAGGCATGGGCGTGGCCAGTGCATGATGCATCCGGCCTGTGGGCCGCGAGTTTGACACCCCTGACCCAATGTGTTAAAGCATCATTGCCATTATTATTAATATTTGGCTATATTGTACTTTTTCACTCAAAGCAGTAAAGCTAATCAGTTAAAATATAATTTCAAGAGTTGAGTCAAGTGTTTGGGTTTCCTGACCTTTGTGTTTACAGTATTAGGTTCTTTGACCTCGATGGAAAAAATTATATTGACATAGGATGCAGTGTGTGCTTCTATGTCTCAAACATTCTCAAGGTTTTTAAAAGTCTTGGTGCATGCAGAGGCCTTTTGATATTTTGTTTTTTCACTTGCAATATATGTCTCAAAGCCAGCACATACAGCTATATTTTGGGCACCTTTAGCCTAATCTGTTTTTGAAAGATCCTCTTTGCTCAAGGAAGAACAATGGGTTTATTTTTTTTAAAAAAGGAAGTTACATATTTTTTTGTACAAGCAAAGGCATAAGTAATACTATAGAACCAAACAATTCTAACTGCCAATTGAACAAAATAATTCTTAAGGAGATGCGTTCACCATCAGCTCCCACTAGGGCAGATTTCCTAGTTTTATCTTTTGCTGCTCTATGATTTTAGCACATATATTTTGCACCATATGTTGTTACTTTAAACTATGTCCAGATACATCCCCAGTTCTGACCAATCTTAATCTCAAGCAAGCTAAAATTAGGCGAGAGGGAAGTTAATCTTTAGTAGTCTGATTCATTCATAATATAGTCCATGAACTGTGACTACAGCAAAAAGCGATGAATTTGTGAAAGTGGCTGAAGCAAAGCTATCATTCTCTACATCCCAGAGGGACCGACTAGCAATGTGCAACCCTTGGTTGGCCAGCTGGCCCAGAAAGACATTACACACAAGTTTATAGCGTGGTGGGGTTAGATCTTTGACCCTGCTCCTGACGAGGTCTGACAGGTTTTGGACCAACTGCCCACTATTTTCAGGATTGTATTTGACATTACTGAAGAAGCTGGCAAGAACGGACTCAAGAATCTGCTGTGTGCGTGAGGAATTAAACCTGCAATCTTTATCTGGCTGGGTCTTGTAGGTGTTCTCATAGTGTACCTCCTGAATGGGTTCAAAGAGTGGTAGCCCAGAAAAACTCACTCGACCGCAATGCATCCAGGGCCCAATAGAAAGGCGCCTTCCTCCAGCAGCCAATGAATTTCTCCTACTTGAAAACGGGGCATTGAGGATGCTCATGATGGAACTTCTCCGGGATGGTGGGAAGGGGGCTTTCCCTTCAATACTTTGCAGAGGCAGTAATGGTCTGGGTGCCATATCTGTAGGCTGGGAGCTCTGGTGGAGAGGTAGTGATCCTTTCTTTGGATGGGTGGAATCACTATCTTCTGAAGCCATTATCTAATGGAATATTTTCTGGGATGTTGCCAGAGGCCAATCTACCATACCTCAGCAGTAAAACCCTAGAAAAGAAAAGAGCCACACAGTTACAAATAATTCCTTGCTGGAACCTATTTTCCCAGCACCCATTCTTCTTTGTATATGTACACATTCATATATATTCTTAATTATATTAAATGTAGTAGACTTTTGTGGAATTTTTTTTGCTATATGCCCATTAATAAAACTGAAGGGATTACTGTTACATCTTCTCCTATTATTAGATTTATTTACTTACTTATTATTAGCCACCCAACTCCAATGGACTGAATATTTTGAAAAGAACTCCAAATAAAGAAAAAATGCCTCCCAAAACCTTGATTTTATCTTCATATATAAAATTACATTACAAAATGAAATTATGTAATATACTGATTTGTTCATATATATGTTCTTCTACTATCTTGGTAATTCTTGGTGTTCTAATTCTCTATCATCTGCCTGCCTGCCTGCCTGCCTGCCTGCCTGCCTGCCTGCCTGCCTGCCTGCCTGCCTGCCTCTCTATCTATCTATCTATCTATCT